>JAVQJL010031636.1:0-11441 GCA_036024295.1 Nannoperca obscura | reverse complement strand
TTGAACTGTGCATCTACACACACACACACACACACCCACCACTTCAGGAGGCCTTACAGTTTGAACTGTGCATCTACACACACACACACACACACACCACTTCAGGAGGCCTTGCAGTTTGAACTGTGCATCTACACACACACACACACACACACACACACACAGCTTCAGGAGGCCTTACAGTTTGAACTGTGCATCTACACACACACACACACACACAGCTTCAGGAGGCCTTACAGTTTGACCTGTGCATTAACAGACACACACACACACACACACACACCTTCCTCTATTTACTCTACAATAATACATCATGAATTGCAATAACATACATTTAGAAACGACTAATAAACAACAGAACAAACCATGAATGCCTTGAATAAGAGGATATTAAAAGTAACCACTTGTCACCACACACACACACACACACACACACACACACACAGGATTTCTTGCATGGAAACTTACACCACAAACATATGAACATCACATCATAGCGTTGTTTGGGATTTTACGTTGCCACCTGGCGACCCAATAAAAACAGGTCTGTGACCCATTCTGGGTCGCGACCCTGAGTTTGGGTAAGACTTGTATGGGGAATATATTGTGTATCATCTCATTAATAAAGTATAATCCAAACAGCCAGGTCTGCTTTCTGTCAACACAGTATAGACACGCTCGTGCCCTCCTCCTCCTCCTCCTCCTCGTGGACGCGCCTCGACGCTGCGCGCGCACGAGCAGCCCTGTTTGTTTGTGTTGAGAGATTGGAAATGGCGGAGAGCAGAGACCAAAGCGACAACTTGGGTTTGCGAACGCGAGTGCTCCGTCACTGAACCGCAGGAGAGACATTAAAACACCCCCGACAGCGCTCCTCGGACTAACAAGGGATTTCGCAGCCGCCGCCGATGGGACACAAGTCGGACGCACCCAAAAGGGATTTTCGGAACAAGGTTTGGATTTAGCGCTGGTTAGCTCGAGCTAGCCGAGCTGACAGCCTGGCGTTTGTTAGCTGTCAGCTCGCGTGTGGTTTAGAGGTGTTTTTCCATCTACGCAGGTGTGTTTGTCAACATGAGCGGGCGCTAAACGCGCTAGCTTGACAGCTAACATACAACTTTTTGTTTTGCCCGGTTGTCAAGCTAACCCTACATGGAGGGGAGGGGGGGTTAAAAACAATGATCCCCGCAGCTGACCGCAAAATCATCAATCCAAAGTAACCGTGGATGATAAAAATACTAACAATAATTTAAAAAAAGTCAAGACATCTGACTATCCGTGCTGTAAGTTAAGCTAGTTAGCCGAGTTAGCTTACTGGCTCGGGCTAAAACTGCAGTTTGCACGGGAATCACTCGTCCAGCGTGACAACTTCCAGCAAGACGACCCCCGGTTGGTAGGATCGTTATTTACCCGTGAAACGGGCGACTGGACGGGTAAACCAGCCGAGACACGCCGCCGTGACAGCGGGACAACATGTCATCCCGCCGCACCGTGAGATTGAACGTTTAACCGGAGCGTGAAGCCGAGGGCCTCCGAACACGCCTGACTCGTTGTGGATTTTTCCACATAACGTTGCTGCAAATCACCGACACCATCTTCTCCGACTGCCTACATAACGTGCAGAGCTCGTTTCTTTTTTACATGTTTTTATTTATTTATTGCTCCTTCGCCACCTGCAAAGAGCGAAAGAGACACCCCAGGCTCGGGGCTTATGTAACACGCTGCGAGCGGCCACCAGGTGTCGCTGCACCGCGGTTAATTTTGCGCCCTGAACGCGAAAAGTTAAAGGCAGCTTTGTTTACATAGCACGTTTCTAACACAGAGGCAATTCAAGGTGCTTTACATGTGCAAAAAATAACAAAAAAACATTAGAAAGAAATAATTTAATTGTAAAATGAAATAATAAAATTTGCCAAATAAAAAAAGAAGTTTTAAAGGGCATCTTGACATCCTTTGGTCATGTTCAGACAGCACGCGTGCACAGTTAGTAAAAAATATATGCAGAAATAGACAAAGAAGCAGCAGTTGGAGAAGATGTTTACCTTCAGCTAGTTAAGCAGACATTGGATTTTAAATCATTTAAATGGCTGCAGGCTCTAAGAGAGGGTTTGTGCCCAGATGAAACAGCATTGCACCCTTTTGTTACAGTGAGATTGTCTTGCATGAGAGAATGTCAAATAATTCTCATCAAGGTCAACCAAAAGTGGAAAATGTGTTTGGAGCGAGAGTCCTTGAACGGCACAATAATTATGACCGTCTTCATGTTTTTACTCAAAACATCATTCAAATAAAAATGTATTAGTAGTTCAGCAATAGTTTGGTTATAAAGTCAAGTTGAGCGTCATTATTACATTTGAAACTTGGCCTTTCTGAGCTACAAGTGCTGTGAAGTTAACAGGAAGTGGACAAAAGTTCTGTCTCTGACGTGAACAAACGTCACAAGATAATAACGTTGAAACTGGCTTTGAAGGTATTTCTGCAGAACCCGTGTAAATGTGTCAAAGCTGCTTTTAAGTCTTTCCATCGGCCACGTTCAGACTTCAGCAACAACAACAACAACAACAACTCCCCAAGGCTAGTTGTCAGTTTTATACAGAGCCCAAAACCTGGATAAGTTTAGTTTAAAGCACAGACATCGCTGCTGCAAACTATCATGTCGTCTCTTGTTTTTAACATAAAATGAAGCTTAGCGGTAACGTAAATCCTTTTTATCTTATTAAACGCTTGATTTTTAAAGAGGTTCTGTTTTTAAGTTGCAGATGTAATCCTTTAAGTTCAAACTCTTGATGCATGTTGCAGTTGACTTTGTTTTTGCTGGAGTACAACTTGCTGATAGTTGGTGTGTGTGTGTGTGGGGGGGGGGGTTGCTCTAAGTAAAAGCATTGTATCTGGGCCTCTCTAGACTAAGATGTAGCCCAGATAAGAGCCAGCATATAGACAGAGTTCAATGTCGGCCTCATTTATTCAGTTCAAAGTTTGCTCCTCTGCTAGCAGAGCGGTTTCAGAGTGCCTGAGTACAACCGGACTGTAAACAGTCACGACGCTTTAAAATCCAAATAGAAGATCACGTCTCGTTCATTTTGTCAAGACAGAACAAACAATACATGCAAGCAAATATTATCAATGATGGATGCACTCTCGGGGTTCCCGCGCGTCCTGGAAAACCTGAATGTTGTAAAAGAATCAGACTTTCTCTTCCAGCCCCAAAATGCAGAAGGAATATGGAGAAGAGACGAAGCCCCCTCAGCCAGATCTGGTCACGGCGTGGCGGCATGCTAAAGCCAATAGCTACTTCCACACATCTCCAGTTAAAAGGGAGAGTTTGTGCATACTGAGGAGGGCGTGCAGGCAGAGGAGGGATGACATTGTTGCTGCTTGATGAAGAGCATTCTCCCATTAAAGTATAATTCCACGTCTGTAATATTTAGTCTGTTGCAAGCAAACGGGCGGCAGCGTTTTCTTTTCATTAGCCCCACACGCAGGCTGTGAAGCCAACCTAAGGATGAGCCACATTTGAGGCAAATTGTTGGGAGTCCTCCTCCTCCTCCTCCTCTTCCTCCTCCTCCTCCCAGCTAAGCTCTGTGTCTGTATGGAGAATGAGCAGCCATTTTAGCACTCAGCACTGCTGCAGCCTGCCTGCCACTGTCACTGCATTCTTCTGCTGGAGCTGTAGTAGGTTTTCACACTGTTTGTATTGAACCCCACCACCCCCCCTCCCCCCCAGGACACCTGCAACCAACCTGTGAAAATGTCCGTCTGGTGATGTGTTCGGGTCAGAACACCCTGCAGATATTGATGAATGTTGTCAGTCGTGGCTCAGCGTGTACACGGTTGTCTCGTGTTTGTCTTTCTCGTGTTGCCCTGTAACTGTAAGTCTATCTTTCACTGATATTTTACCTTATTCTACTAACTTGACAGAACCCGAATCACTCGGTTTCTTTAGTCACTTGCAGCGTTCATTAATAGTCATTTCGGTCATGTTTGTCTCCGCCATCTTTCTAAATGAAAAACCATTTCCTTGTCTTTACCTTGTCATCGTCCGTGGAGACTTGTTTGTCCCGTTCTTAAGCATGAAGCCCAACTTGAAGCTGCTGACAATTTCTCTTTTTAAGATCACTGTCAACCCTGGAATGCAACACGTTGTCATGGTTACTAGGGAGAGTGAAACATCACACACTGATGTTGGCGTTAATGCAACAACAACCCAGGGCTGCAGGGTAAAAGTGATGCAACGTAAAGCTGATGGGAATCTGGCAGTTTAACTATTTATGGTTAGAGGAAGAATTTAATATTTTTAAATTAATCAAACCGATGACAAGTGAACAAAACAAATCTTGTTCAAGTACCTCAGACTCACAAGTTACATTTTCTGAATATCAAAACCATCGCAGCGCTCCTAAGTGACTCCAGCGGTTGTTTTTAGCCAGCGATGTTATCGCCGGTCGCTCCACCACTTTGTTCCTGGCTGAAATTTCTCCATAACTATTGGGTGGATTGCCGTATGTTCGTGGCGCCCAGAGGATGAACCCTAATGACTCTTCCGTTAGCGCCACCCGTAGGTCAGATTTTTTACTTATCCTGTGAAATATCCCTGCTTCTAATTGGCCGGTTGGCGTCACATTTTGTGCAGACATTCATGGTCCCCAGACGATGTCTTATAATGACATTGGTTATTCCCTGACAGTTCCTCTAGCGCCACCATGAGGTCAACGTGTATTGCCATGAAGTTTAGTACGGACGTTCCAGTTGATCCTAATCATTTAGTTAATTCCCTGTCTTTTTGTTTATTGCCATCGACAGGCCATAATTTAAATTTGGTTGCTGAATAATGATCAAATATCTACAAAACTACACACATTCCCATCAGCCTCAGGTGTTCTGTGTGTTTTGTTCTAACTAGCTAACACGCCAGCTAAAGAAGGTGGACACGGTCAACATTAGACCTGCTCCACGTCAACATTTTCATCGTGAGCACGTTAGCCTGCTGATGTTAGCACTGAGCTGAAAGCTACCGGCCAATCACAGAAGTGAATTGGCGTTCATTAACATGGTGTCTTTTTGGTTACAACCACTTTAAGGCACCAACGTTAGAATATTTTAATGTCTGCACCAAGTGGCTTTAAATATATGATTCAGTGTTTTGCTGTGGAGCCGGACTGATGCTGGATTTCTGAGGCCAATTCAAATATTGATATTTGAGATTTAAAGAGCAGTAAAACATTTTCTTTACATGAGTTAGCATAAACATTTGATAAGGAATCGGTTAAATTTAAAAAGATATGTACTGAGCGGGACATTTTGCAGTTAAACTTGCTCTCTGGTGGACAAACTATGGAATAGAGACACCTCAACAGTGTGTGTTTGAGGCGTTTCTGTTCAGAGTCGCTTGTAATTCATCAGCTAACACACACGGGGTACATCGATATCTGCGATAGGCTAACATTGCCTGACACTTCTCTTCGTCTTTACCAAATAGCATTGAAATATCACTCATCCTGACATAAGCGTGTGACCTTGAACTTTGCATCTGCTGGCCACTACACACACACAGACACACTCTCTCTCTCCGTGCAAAGACAACTGATTCCGCATTAAATAGACTTGCTGTAATATATGTTTTAGAAATGTATATTTATATGTTAATTCAGTTCAGTGGGTGGATGGTTTGGTTTTTTTGGGAGGTCAGAGCTTAAATCAAGGTGTGACGTCTACAGTCCGGGTCTAGTTTGAGCGTGCGTCGTGGGGGTCGTGGTTTGCGTAGCCCTGGAGAATCCGTGTTGTCACAGATCTGAGCGTGTAGATAAAATAAACTGTTATCCAGAGCGTTTCAGATCATCGTTGATAACTTGCAGCGCGACGTGCAGGAGCTGTCGTTTCTGCAAAGCTGGAACAGATCAGCTTTTGGTGTAGCCTGTGTAGCACGACTCTGGCACTGTTGAGTGTGAGGCGGCCACACACACACACACACTGTACATGCATACTGTCTTCAGTTGCTGTGAGCGAGCAGAATGCGGAGAAGAAGAGCAGAGCGGCGCTGCTTCGTCTGCTCGCTGCCTTCCTGCTGTCGGAGCGATGGCCTACATTCTCGCCTGGAAGGGGAGAAAAAAACATGCTTGTGCAGCAGAGAATTTGTGAGGGTTGGGAGGAAATGGAGGGAAGGAGAAAGGTAACGGCGAAGAATGAGAGAAACCGAAAGACCACGCACAGGAAGAAATTGATAGGACAATCGAGACAAGAGCAAGGAGAGCGGCTGCTGAGCCCCAATGGCCCAATCCTTGTGAACAAGGTCGGGCCACAATAAGAAGACGAGTCAGTTTTAACTTCCCTGTGTGGATGTGGTAGGTGTTTGTAATAAAATAATAATACTGGGAATTGAGAAAGCGATAAAAAGAACTTATTTCGCAGGTACGTTATCCTCTGCTGATGTGACGGGACCCGTGCCTGAGCCCCCGGGGACGCTATCAAGTGCATTAGAGGAAGTTTAACAGGTATGAAATGAACGTATGGTGGCATAAACACCTTTTTGTGAAGTGGAGCATGAAGGTGTCTATGTGCCTGTGATTTAAAGGTTGTGAGCAGTGAGATACTCGAGAGGTCTCACTAAGAGGTTGCCGTGCAAGTTGCAGTCACTTAAATGTGTCTTGCGTTGCAAATGCATCTTTAACTTGGCATCACATACGCTTTGTTGTTTTTGTGGTGTTGTATTACTGAATCTGTAAAGCAGATGAATGGCCCCGGGGCACCAGTATTCTCAATATGAAACCAGATCTGATGTGTTCTCACAGGCGCTTTTCTACTGTGACTGGAGCTTTGTCCCTTTCAGTGTTTCAGAGGATGGAGTTTACAATGTGGGTGTAGGAGGTGAAGCCAGGAATTCATTTTAGATGTTGAGATCTTAAACAAAGAGGACACAACGGTTCAGAAGCTCTAAAAGCATCTAAGATCAGGAGAAGGAAGACGACGAGAAGCTTGATGATCTTAAAAATGTTCTTTCCGCCATCAGTCATTGCTTGAAAAAGCAATTAAAGTTATTTACTTGGTGTCGTTTATTTGATTTCAGCAGGAAGTGTATTTGAAATTCAACATTTTGATGTATTTTTTATTTTAAGTCATGCGACAGTGACTTATTATTTGGACTTGTGTGTATCCCTGAAGGATACTGTACAGGTGCCGCCATAATGAATCAGACTGACACATGATGGTGCTGTACTCTCACCTCCCCACTCACCTGAAAGCTACTCAAATACACATTTAAGAATATAACTTTTAGCACACACAGCTCACCGTCACATTACACATTGATAATATCAGTCTCCAGCTGTGCAGTGTGGAAAACAACACAAAGTCTTGGTTGACAGTCTTTTTTTCATCACATTTGGCTCATTTCAAGGTGGGAATAATATATGAAACAGGTAAACTACAAGAAGTAGTGGCAGGTGACTGGTTCTGACTAGAGCTTATTTTAGCCGCATCAGGGTTGAGGGCATGTGACACCAATTTCCTTTGTGTTTCCTGCATGCTGCCTGCTGTAGACGTCTATCCATCACCACGAGGAACACCAGTGCCAGTGAATACTGCGTGTAAGGGCTTTGCCTTGCTCAGGAGTCGGGGAAAGCAGCCTGATTTATTGCACAGCAGAAAGGCTGCAGAGCAGTTTACCCACTGCATCAGTGGTGTTCACTGACAGAGGAGAGAGGACAGGAAGTGGTTGTTTGGTGTCAAATGCAATGTGGTGCAAATAGCTCCCCTTTGTGGTCCAGATATTCAGATGTTTAAATGCTGCCTGCAGGCTCGTGCACAGGCGACAGTTGTCAGAAAGCATGTGCACGCAGAGACTAGCATGTGACGGCTTTTTGAATTTAACGCTTGACCCTTTCATGCTGCCGAGATGCTGCAAAGTCAAAACATTGTGCAGCTGCTTTACCCAAAGAACTTTGATTATTGATTATGACTTCGGCCGTGAAGAAGCTGATTTGCTTGGTTGACATGATTATTTAATGAGCAGCAAAGATGCCTGAGGTCATGTTGTCATGTGTCTGTGGGGATAAACATATTTCCTGATCAGTTAACTCTTTGTCCTCTGTGATTCACTCTCTTGTAATCCCCCTGACTGTCGTTGTGTTTGCTGTTTAATAAGTGTTTCTACAGAGAAATAGAAGTGAAGGCTCTTGTGGAGTAAAGTGTATTAAAATTAACATATGAACAGAAGTGTTTTTAAATATTATATGCGATTGTACTGTGCACTTAGTGTCGCTGTGTAGTTCATGCCTTTTACTGTTAATTATGCAAAACGTGCTCTGAAATGTCATACTGGAACCGTTCCAAGTCTTTAATAATGAATAGGTCTGTTTGTTATCAGACGTAGTCTCACCCTCCCTCTGATAATGTGTCCATCCAGCTTCCCTTACTCCGTCTGTCCCTCCTTCCCTTGCTTGTGTGTCCTTGTCCCATGCAGCTGATATGCAGGTGTGGTTTTCGTCTCGGGTCGACCTGCCTGCACCACGACTTTTAGTTCTGGATTTGACAACTAAATGTGCTTAAAGGAAAAACAGGTTTGGCGACAAAGCTGGACGACTGCAGTCAGGCAGTGTGAAGTCAGGAAACACCGTGTCTACCTGTTCTGCTCGTTGCTCTAAAACCCCTGTTTACCGGCAGGTGATCTGTGATTCTGTGTTTCCTCCAACCACATGTTTGACCCAGATTTGGCTTTGATTTTGGGAGCATTGCAAATTCACTCTCATTCTTCATTTGCTTTTTTTGTAGTATTTACATAGGCAAACGTGTGAAGAACACCTGTGAGAAACCTGGTTCAGCATGTCGCTTACACCCCTTGCTGTCTCTCAGCCGTCAGTCAGGCGGGCGGAGGGAGGTGAAGCAGACTTTTCGGTGTCAGCTCTCCTTCATACTGTTGTCAGACTTTGGGTGTGCCACACAGACATGAAGGGGTTACGAGGTCGAGGACGCATGGAGCTCAGTTAAAGACGATGTAGCATTCTTGTGTTTGTTCATTGTTTTATTAGAAACAAATCAGGGCCGATACTGAGCTGATCCAGCATCTGTCACATGTCCTTCTACCTTACATTTGTATTTTAGTCTGGGTTGCAACTCCATTAATCTACTGTCTCAATTATAAGTTGTTTGGTCCATAAAATGTGAGAAAATATTGAATCTCCCGAGATATTTACAGTTTACCTGCGTATATGACAAAGAAACACATCAAACCTGAGAATCAGAACATCTGAGTAGCTGGAATGAATTGATTATCAAGATAAACAGCGGTTGATTATCGGTTGATAGACTGAGGGATTTATTGGCCGATTGTTGAACTAATTGTACATTTAAACAACACAATTTCATGAAGTTTTTAAAACAATATAAAGAAGAGTGTGTGAACGTCTCCACACTTTGAGGTATAAAATGAATAAAGCGCTGGTTTCTGATTGATACTCTGCATTGGTTGTATTGAGGTGTCAGAAAGTGAAGACGTGTCAACAGGGAGTTGTTCTAACAAGCGAGGGAGGAAGTGTACAGCAGGTAATGGCTTCTACACACACACACAGCAGAGTTGATGCTTTTTAAGCGTGTTTGTTGAAACTTTAGCCCTCATGGACGACTGTGGTTTAGTTTTTCAGAGCGATAGTGCTGAGTGTGTATTTGCACACTTTGTTTTTGACTTTTCTTTAGCTGAACATCCTGTGCCGTGTTTAAACAAACAAGTGTTAAAAGATAAGGTGGGGTCCGTTGAACGTGGGGCTTGTACAACTGCAATTATTGACTCACTCGACTGTAATTAAGCGTCACGTATAAAAAATGTCAAGAAGTTGGAAGAGGATAAACCAGTTTTCATGTAACAAGATAACTAGATCCCACACCGACTTGTTCCTGTTGTTAAAGGCTTATTTTAAACTTGGGCCACTGAACGTTGAGCGTCTTTTATCGCAGGTGAGAAAATCTGCTTACTTGAATGTTTGGATACAAAGACTTGAATGCAGTATTGTACAGTTCTCTCATACAGATGTTAAACCGGTTAAAGCTGACGTTCTCCTGCAGCGCACCAGTAAATGACGTCGTGTGTATAAAATGCAGTGCGTAATGTGTTTTGGATGAAGGGGTGATCCTCCTCTTGAAGTGTAGTTGTTTTAGTAAGACAGTTTTGGCCGGATGCTATCAGAAATCAACAATCAAAAAGTGATCAGTCTGGTTTTCTTCTGGGTGTACGTGTTGGCAGCGTTTCATTGTTGCATAACTCGGTGTGAGACCGAGCCGTAACGCGCTGTTAGAGTCTAATTAAAACAAGACCAGACCTCAGAGTTTGGGCTGTCTCGTTGACCTTCTGGCTGATAACATGTGCTCGTATACGCGAGCTGACCTTTCCACATCTGCACCATTTGTCACGTAGTCCTTGTACTTATTTACAAGCATTGATAGATGAGGCATAAAGACTGTCACGCTGTTCCAAAACAAGCCAGCTGGTCTGCTGAGGCTGGACCAAACTTAGTGAAGGACAGATGGAGCTTCCTCTGAAACCTAAAGAAATCCACGACTGTGAGGAATGCAGCCGTTATCGCCTTTGATAACACTGTATGGTAACACTTAACTTTATTGTCAGTCATTTGAAGTGCACGTATAGAAGCTAGGTTTTTCTTGGCACGCTGGTTTCACCACAGTCTTCTGCCTCCAACACTTACAGGTGCCTGTGTTTTTGCGCCTTCAGAGACCCGTGGCCCGTGTTTTTAAACGGGTTGCAGAGAGCAGTGCTGAGGCTGCAGAGGTGGAGGTGAAGGGCAGGCCTCCACTTCCTCATGCATGTTCAGAAAACACCACGTCAGGGGCTTGTCACCAGTCTGCTGTAAGAGAGGCAGTGCTATCATCCATCTCTCAGCGTGTCCACCCACTGCTGTGTCTTTGTTGTTATCTTAGAGAGAGAGAGAGAGAGAGAGAGAGAGATCATTGCTGAACAAAACCCGTTCATGATCTTTGAACGTGCCTTTGTTCGATAACTCACCTTCCAGTTTGCACAAGGTGGCATTTCCATATATGTGATAAAATCTAACGAGCTCGTCGTTGAAAAACCTGACGGACCACACATGTCAGCCGGACCACTCCTCACAAAGCTTCTGACTTGCAGGTATTTGATCATCAAGCTGCCCGTGCAGCAGGTTAACACGTTGTCTAAAACCAGTGCAGCTCTCTTGTCATGTAGAGACGCGATGCTGCAATAACTGCTGCTTCGGATGTGAACGGTCTGCTTCACCTCTCGTCGTCTGCAGCTCTTACGGCTGCACTGTCTTCAGACTGAGTGACTGATTTGGTCAACGATGTGTCAGCCGAACAGACGAAAACAGAAGCTGAAGGGGGGGGGGGGGGGGGAGGTGGGGGGCCCCGGCCCCGTAAAACCCAAACATACCATAACAACCAGGGATTAATTCCGAAAATGCCCCACAACA
>JAVQJL010031634.1:0-19030 GCA_036024295.1 Nannoperca obscura | reverse complement strand
TATATATATATATATATATATATATATATATATATATATATATATACATACCTCACTACCATCATCATCATACAGAGTGAGCTATAAATGCATGATGTTCCCCTCTGGTAGAATATTATGATTTTAGCCTGATACCAACCAGCTTAAAAACACTAATTATGTATTTAACCGCAAACACACAGCATCCCTACAACCAGAGCAGAGTATGTCAATTGTTTTTTTTAAGTTGCACTGTCAAACAGCTGCCGGCCTGACACACACCTTAAAGATTAATTTCATGCTGATGCAAGTTCATCTCAGAATCTGAACCTAGCAGTCCCTTTTATAATTCATAACTCCAGCAGAGCCACTTTGACACTTTTTGTTACCCCTTTTGTTGTTTATTCTACAACTGACACTTTTTACTAGATAACCCAGCTCTTATCTTTCCTTGATCTTTATTCAGTACCCATTGCTACTCTGAGGTGGAAACCCGTATACAGTACACAAGCCATAGAAATGTACCGTAAAAAAACATGCAAGCTCTAAAAACGCCCTAAACAGACTGAGTGAGTGATGTTAAAAATGCAGTGAAAGGCTTCTGAAACTTAAAGCCATGAAAGTTTAATTACAGTTGCAGCCTCTCACCCTTTCATTTTAATGTTTGCTGCACTTTTATTCTTGACAGGCCTCATAAACATGACTGACGGGAATGGATTATTGTGGAATGGAATATTTACCACGTCCTGTCATATCAGTGGGAAAAATGTTTGCATCCCTCTTAGTCATATTCACAGTCAAATAATGTCACCAATACTGCAACCTACTGGCTAAATAACACAGCACTATGCCGCTGTCATTGGCAGTGAATCAAAAAGGGTGACTAAACACTGAATGGCAATTTTCAGGCCATGTTTACTTTTTATGCCACAAATCAGTCTTTCCTCTCTGAGTACCCACTTGTGGTCCTCCACACATTCTTAGACAAACCTCAGTGAGTTTAACATTTAGTTTTATGAATCTTCCAATACACACGTAAAGTCACAAGCAGGTTTGATAATGGAATGGCAGCAGAAATAACCAAAATATAATGCTTATATAAACCATAGTCTTCCTGTAAAGTATCTTCCTGTATTTCAAATGCCTTAAACCAGATTCAGCTAATGAGAAATGTAACCAAACAGTGTGTCACACTTCCTTATCTGATTAGCCACATAACAACAAGCTGCACAGGAACAAGTTGAAGAAGAGATCATAACAAAAGGCTGTTGGCACGGCGGCCATCACAACACAACAATGCACATATATCAGAAAATAAAAAATACTTGGATTTACTGTTTGAAGGTCTACATGAGGATTAAGTCCACGTGGCAGTGACCTTTAGATAGCCTATATATTATTGTAACAATGGCCTTTGATAAACATTTGTTTTCTGTTTTTACAACTAGCATAAATTGTTATCTACCTAGTTCCAGTTGGTAGGTTACACACTCTTAGTGAAACACATAGCAGAACAGATTTAAAAAAGAAAAAGAAAAGTTCCTGCATTGTTTTTTAAGGCGTAGCATAATCCCGAAAGAGTCTTCTATCTAGTCAGAAAACGTTCCCCTGGCGCACAGAAAATGTTTATTTTAGCCATTTTAGAAGTAGGCCTTGATTGCTTGACACAAACAATTATGGCAAGTGGACTAAATTGCAGCATTTCATTTCACTTCCTGTTTCAATTTCTGCTTAATACAAAAACAAAGCTAAAATGGCACAAAAGATGGGCTAATTATAGGTTATATGGGTTTGAAAAAGTATTATTATTGGGCAGTGTCTTATTTGGCACACGTAATGCCTACCTTAAGCATGCTGAAACAGTCTAGTATAAGTATTTATTCATTACAGTTTAGCAGGTGTGTCTCCTTTTCTAGTACCTACTATTATGCTGACATCTATGGGTGTCAGCAAAATAATTGTGAATAAATGAACAAGCCAACCCCCACCCCCACTATAATCTTCACCATCAACTGTTAGTGGGTAATGGTTTTATCATCAAAATAATAGGCACACAGGCTATAATTTTTTCAGGATAAATCCATTCTTAGATTAAGAACCAACATTTTCAGCACACCGTTTATCCTGATTCACACTGTAAATGCCTTTAATCCTGTAATATTATTACATGGATTATATTAAATTCTAACCTAATTTAAGCAAAAGAAAATTCCATCTGTGTTTCCAATAGTCATGAACAAAATGATGTCTGAATGACCACTGTTTATTAATACAAGGAAGCAATGCATTTAATTAAATTTTTCACAAAACATCTAATATTTGGTAACACTGATGTTGATGGGGGTTAATGGCAGAAGCTTAGGACAATAATAGATTGTTTATGCTCTCACAGTTTACCACTGTATATGAATCAGTCATGAGGTAATCATAGGATTTGACAGTGTATTTGTTTGTTTGTTTAGATACTCTACCTATAACACATGCTTTATTTAAAGTAGCATTTTATGTTTACACATTCAACACTCAACATAACATCACCGAGCAAAACACCAAGCAGCATAGCCTAGTTTGAGCTGTAGTGCTCCTTTCCTCGACAGTTTTAATTGATTTTATTGCAGATTGGGAACTGATGTAAACAACCACCCACCCCCTCGCTCTTGCAAATAGCAACCTGCCTTTTACTATCTCAGAACATGAAGCCAGAACCCTGCTCTGCCAAATATACATGATGGCTGCAGGGCCAGTGTATTACAGCCACCCTCGAGCACTATGCTGATAAACTTACCCTAGCACTCACTACCATTTTTAATTTGGCACTACAGTCCTCAAAGGTTCTTTGTTTGCTCTAAGCATAGGTTTTTATTTGAGTGCCTGAGGAAAAATAATCTCACCCGTTTTAATGCCTACAGACATGCTGGTAAGTACAGTAAACATCTCTACAGTGTTGAACTACAGTTAGCATTAGCCATGTAGGTGTTACATTCAATTATTCTACACAATGAATAGTCTGCTTATGCTTAAGAGTTAAGAATTGAACACTATTGTTCTTGTTAGGTGCCTTCACACACTTCACTCACTATATGTTTATATATCATTGAGTCACTAACCAGAAAACAAGTTGATTGGTAACCGTGTCTCACTATCTGTAACTTTTGGTTCCTCAATTAAGAGTGTGTTCATCGCTTCTATGCTTGTTTGATATAGACATGGCCACCAGATAATCACCAACATTATAGATAGCTATTTACCATCTATTATTTAACATTTCATAACAAGAATAATGAGGAAGGCAGAAAGCACGACTAGAGACATTTCTACTCCAACCTGTTTTCATCAGGCAGGAGGTGCAGCAGCTAGAAATACAGACCTTTTCGCTGTAGAGACAGCACCGACAGCATCTTAAAGCCATAATGCACTTCAATTTGACACTTAGCTAAGTATTAACAATCAACATTGTTGTATAGTTATACAAGTGATCTTGTATAACATTTTACGTTTTTTTTTAATCAGCGTTGCACTTTAGCACAGACTAGAATCCTGTGCTGGTTTGATATCACGTTATGGTGTTATTTACTGTTATTTACTGTTAGTGTGATTTACAGTGTTTCTGCTTTACCTGTATTGCACCAATATCAATCAACTTGGGCGACGTGATAATAAACTATTGAACTTGAACAGTGCACAAGTGAGTCAGTGAAGGAGCGAGAGAGTAAATGAGCAAACAAAAATGACAGATTATTCTGCCATTCAAGCTCTAAATGGTTGACAGAGATGTTAAGTGAACAATACTTTGCTTTTGTCATCTCAGGGCATTTGTGTACTTACAGTACGTGTGTAGGTTTTGAATGCTTGTGTATATTTGTACGTGAGTGTGTGTGTGCGTATTCGTGTAGCAGGCTGTCAGGGCTGTCCTCCACTCCTAATGGTTTAATGGGCACCCTGTGGTGCCTCTCAAACCCCCTGGAGCGGGACACACTCAGAGTGTGAGGGAGCACAAAGGCGCAGCCATGTCTCCAAAGAGGAGTGTCTTTGTGACGAGGGGCCACTGCTGTGCTGACTGTTGCTGGCCTCATGGTGATTACCCTCCTCAGGGGGTCTGCATTGTGGGCCTTGAGACCCAGAACTTCACCTTTACATACCCCCCTGCCGTGCCTCAACAGGGAGCTGAAACGTACCCCTGTCGATCACACCACTTTGGTAGAGCAATCCATCCAGCATTCTACGCCACTTTCCCCAATCAACATGACTGTGCTTCACAACTCCAGTAGTCCCTGCAGTACATGTCTGCAAATATATCTAATATATAAATACATAAAAAATGTAACACGAATTAACACAATTTTGTTGGTAAAGTGTACATACATGCACATGTCACATGTACAACAGAAATACCATTATTTTTAACCATTTTCTCGTGGCTAGCTCAAAAAACAGTATCTGAACACTGCAACATAAATAAAAAAAAGATAGATATACAAATACATACATAGATACACCCATACACCCATCTGCAAGCCCGTAAAATCTTTTCCCTGACCTACTTATGAGCAAATGCATATTTTATATGTAAAGCAATTTTAAATACATCAGGCTCACATGCAGAAAGCCAAGTACAGTATGCAGATCCAATCCCACATATTCTGCCCACTGGCTTCTGCATTCCACACCAAACACCATGTAAGAGGCTATAATTGTGTGTTCACTGTGTTCCTTAATAAAGCAACACAAGACCTAATATGCCTTTGAGAAGGCTGTAGCCTGGAGCAGAAGAGCGGGTATCCCAGAGCCTGGCTTCAGGTCCGAGGCAATGGAGGCGAGTAGCTTAGTTCCTCTGATTATACTGATCAGGGTCACACTGCGGGGGCTGGTCCCTAATGAATTGTTCAACACCCACCTTCAGATTTCGCTGTCATGGAGACTGTGTTCGACTCCACACATTTTTTTTCAGTCTTGATATACTGTATCTTGAGAATAATGTGTATGTCTGATGGATTTCTATGTTGATGTTACAACAAAGATGCATTTTACACTATGTATAATGTGTGACTGATGTATTACTGAACATGTTTTTTTGTTTACCTGTGTTTGGAGAGGTTCATTTTTAATACACTCACATCTCAAATTACACAAAACAAGGTGCCAGCCATCCTTCACTACTATGGAGATGTATTACTGTTAAGGTATATAGAATTAAATCCAACAACCCTACATGGTGAAGATTAAAGATTAAGTGGCAATGTTAAGGATGATGGACAGTGTTAAATGTATTTAGGTCCCTAAGGAACATACTTGTCTTCATTTCTTGGAAAAGATCAACCATGATGTGTGGGTTGTGTTTGAGATAGGTATGAAGCAAGGTCAGGTTTTTTCTGGACGAACTCTGAAAATGACTAAAATCAAATTTCAGCTGTACCCTATCAGCATACAGGAGTAATTCACCTCCATATGTAGGCCACAGGGTGCATCTACTTCTCTCATCCAGTCATCGTTCTCTGTTTCTCTGCTCATGCTAATGCTCATCCTCCAAACTCAAACTAGGATTAGATACCCAGTTATCGTAAGGACATGTTTAATTTAGCTATTAGTGATTGAGGATGCATCTGTGGTGTCTGGCTGTCCACCGCAATCAATAAGCTCTCTGAACAGTGTCTGGAAACAATGTTAGTGTAAAGGTCTGCTTGATGTGGAAATCAATGGCCAGAGTGTTTCAGGGAAAAATGCTGACGGCAAATTGGGAAATTTTGTTTTAACTTGTTTCTTTAATTTATCAGGCAACGTGTTCTGTTTCTGGAGAAAGAGTGAAAGTGTTTACATTCTTAAGATTTGGTCCTGTGGTACATATACTGTACTAGATGATCTTTCATTTGGATGTGTTGACCTTTAATTTGATGATAGATTACTGTCCATCTGTCTATTCATCAATTTGATGCCACGTGTTTGTGTCTGGGGTGAGGTGGCAAGTAGCTTAGATGCCTTTCTCCCCAGTCACTTCTAGTGATTTCTGGAGGATTTACCCCATGGGCTCCTCCCAGTTGGAAATGCCTAGAAAACCTCCACGGGATGACATGCAGAAGGGATCCCTATCAGATGACCTCCCCTTCAACTGGTGCCTTTTAAAGTGAAAAGTATCTATTTTAAGCTTCTGCTGGCTACCTGAGCTCTTTCCCCTGTCCCTTACGATGAGCCTGCCCACCTCCTTTCTTCACCAATCGGCTCCCAGACGCAAAAGGGACAATCTGCAGGACATCATTGCTGCAGATGTGTAGGTTGTGACTCTCATCATAGCCACTCCCACTGGTCACAGCTTGAAGAAGACAGCAAACGTATATCTTGGTTGTTGGTCAATTTAAATCTAATTTGATTTGCCTTGACTGGACTGGTGTCATATTACCCCTTCTTTCCTACATCTCAGCAGCATCTCACTGGCTGTTTATGGCCATTCACTATTGGCAGCAACAACAAGAGGGAGAAATAGTGAGTCGTAAGAGAGAAAATGTAGTCTATTTCCCAATAACCCTCTCAGTTTCAATTAACGTCTTTCACGCTCAGCTGTGATTCAACTCTACAATAAGCATTCAGGCAAACATTCAAAGCCACCTCCCTAAGTGATCTCTAAATAAGGGCTTGTTTAATGGAAATATTTAGACAGTCGTGTTCCTGCTCAGCCTCCATTTGAGCTCCCTGCTACACACAAGGTTTGTTGTCCACAGCATAATCAGCTGAGATTCTATAATGCAGAAAGATGAAATTTACAGTGAAGTGGGCACTTAAGCTGGGAACACACACACAAATATCTGTTTCACAAATCCCAATCGGACAGATAAATCCAGACATACACAGACACAAAGGAGTTTGCACTTTGTACAGCATGGGCAGGACTGACCATCAGAGGGCATAGGAGGTCATATTTCTGCATGAAAATATCCTTTACACATTAAATGGACGGAAATACAAGAATGAATGAGAGAATGTATAAGGTAACATCTCTCTCTATATATTATATATGTATTTACATTGTGTATGAATTGTGTGTGTTTGTGTAAGAGCAAGAGAGCACTAATTTCATGTAATGCGAGCACAGCTCACGATGTGTGCCAGCACATTGGCAAACAAAATATACTTCTGGTGCATTATGTAATTCTGGAGGAGTTCCCGCTGTAAAGCCAAGCCTCCAATTCAGAGACTGCAAGGTACGCTGCTGCCTGCAGGAAAACTGCTATGAACTATTCATCACATTACAGCCACAGTGTTATTTAATGCTTTTCCTACTTTTTTAAAAGCTGTGCAAACTTGCCATCATGGGAGAGGTCAGAAGTGATTACGATAATTTTTTGGGATTAGTGTGTTGTGTTTGTGAGTGTGTACATTAAAAGACATGCCTTCTGGATTTAGTTTACACAGCTCTTCATGTGGAACTGTACACTGTCAGACCAGAGTCCTGAGAAAGATTAACACAAAAAGAAAGAACAAAAAACAAGAAAAACAATATAATGTCAATACCTACTAGCATTCCACTTGGCATTTTACCCAATGCAGGTGCTGTAAGTATTGTAGCAATATGCAGTACAGTAACCAGAGTTTAAAATTGTAATCGCCAAACACCTTTTGTGTTGTGTAAATTGAATTCAGTTGATTCAGACCCATCCCTTTTTCTGGAGACAATGGTTAGAACAGTTTATAATTAGAGGTTTGGAGCATTTGACTATGTGATAAATACATACAGGGAGAAAGGAAATTGAATTGTTACAGCTAAGCTATTGTTAAAGTCCTATCACACCTTTTCCACAGCTTTAATGGAAGTCTTTAACCATGAAGCTGGATAAGGGGAAAGAGGAGAAAGATAAAGAGAGGGAGAGAGAGAGAGAGAGAGAGAGAGATGAAGCTGGAGGGAAAAACAGTAATACATATACATATAGAGTATATCAAGAAGACAAGCAAAACAGAGAGAAAAGGGAGTCATTTGACACCCTAGCAAACAGAAACAAAGAGAGTGCACAAAACAAAGCCAGGCAGCATGTAGCCTTGTTATTTTGCAAGGAGTTACTTAATATTTTATTAAGTTGTTGTGCAGAATGTCCAAGTGGGATGAACACAAACAGTTCTTATGGGTAAAAATCTGATGGTGCTTAACTAACAGCCTTGAAACATACTTTTGATGGTTAGGCACCAATGGCTGCAATAAAGCATACTTATCACTTTACAAACATTATTTTTTCACAGCGGGGAATTCTTAGATTATCAGGTCAGGCATCATATTGAGCACACTGTGATAAGTTAAAATAATCATTTTATTGTTGAGGGTGAACAAAGTTCTGAAGACTCTCTTCCCAGTTCATGTAAAAAATCTGTCTCCTGCATACATCTGAGGGTGGATATTATGAAGAATTCTCCATATGACTCGGCCTATTAAAGGGCTTCCTAACAAAAGAGCTGAGTGTCGATCTCCTGTGTGGCTTTGCAGAAACGTGTAATGAGGTGCATCCAGGTGCAGAGGGGACCCATGGCATTCAGGCCTCCCTGGGGTGTTGAGGCAGATGAATTTCTATTAATGATCACACACAACAGCCTTCTGCTGCCGAATGGCACTGGAGAGATGACTTGCAGATGGCCACCCCTCTAATTGGGAGCAAATTTGAGCCTCGCCCTCTGTAACTGCAGAAAAGAATATCCTTGTCTTTGTGACTGATTGCAGAAGTTTTACTCTACTTTCAGGAAAAGTGAATGTGGGAAAGGTCTCCAACATCCACCATTAAATCAGGTTATCTCTTTCTGTACTGCAGTGCTCTACTAGCCAAGTTTTGTGTTCAAAAACATCAGTTCCAATACACAAGTTAGCATAAATACTTGTGACACTTGCCATATGGCTGCATACCCACTGCACCATATGTTGTGCGCAGCGGCAGAAAAGAGGAGATGAGAAAGGGTGGAAAAAAGGGTCAGCTGTGGAAGGTACAGTACAGTAAGTAAGTGTCAAAAACTGTGTGGATCTGCTGCAGACCTGTCTGGGTTATGTAATGGATGAGCCTGGTCTGTGAAGCCTCTGCTGTTATCATTAATTCATGTCACCCGGTACTACATGCACATGAGCTGAGGAGCCACCGTGGGAGACACTGAGAAGGAGGCTGTTCCTGTGGGAGGATCAGGCGACAGAGAGGATGGAGGGATGGAGGGGAGAGTGGGAGACTGAAACCTGGGTGTGGTCAGACAGAAAATGTTCCAACAGCCAAGAGACAGACAGATACAAACCACGATTAACAGAACTGTGGCAAGAAAGTCTTGAAAGTAATAATACCTGAATGGGAGCATGGTGTTATAGATGATTAGTAGTGTTCTTGCAAATAATCAACTGAGAGTTTATCTCTACCCTTTATGGATTTGTCACACTGTTAAAATCAGCCCATGCGAAAGAACAACATGCCATTATGTGGATGACCTGAACCCTTTTGTTCTTTTCTGCTGTGGTGTGCTAAATATCTAATAACATGTCTAATGTTCTGTGACTAAAAGGGAAAATGTTGTAAAATGAGTTGAATGGTTTGATACTTTTGTTACTAGGTGTTGCAGACTTATCATGAATGCCACTTTTTCTTCATGCTGAAAGGGACAACTACTAAGTGTAAAAACAAAGTGAATATTATAAACCAGTTACAGTGTACAGTTTTGGGTCTGGTTCTGTATGTTTTTACCTGCTTTACCCTTGCACACAGTAACAATTTTATTTAGAACAAGGTTGCCATTGGTTACTGCTGAACATGTTGGCAGAGAGGCAACAACACAAATATGCTGCGTCGCCACTACTGCAACCACAAACATGTATAAGTGCATGCTCAGACACATTGAAATCTACCAGCTAAATATCAAAGGCACCGACTTTTAGCCACAGGATAAGAGGCAGGACAGTGAAGACATCAGTAGGATTGTATTGCATCCAACACCATTAATAATAACCATGTATACTATAGCCTTGAATCCAATTTCAATTCCATGTATTTCCACCAGCATTGTAACTGCATTGATCTACTGTATTTATATGTTCAAATGTGATTGCTTGGATTTAACCTCATAGTTATTGACTTTAAACAAGAAGCTACCCTCTGTTCGAGTATCCTACTTTAGTTGCAGCAATATGGATGGAGATTAATGGCACTGTAGCTGACTTTATAAACCTTTTAGGTTCCACAGGGGATGCACCAGGGGTCTGTGTCAGTGCTGTCCGCTCCTCTGTGACACATCAGAGGGCAGTGGTTCTCTTCTCTCCCTCCATCTGGCCCACTAAGCTGTTGTAGCACCAATAAGCCTTTGGTCGCAGAGTTTTACACTTAGCAGAGGGGGCATAAAATGCTTGACTTCCTTCCGCACAGATTGGTATTCGCTTTCTTTCTGTCTCATTGCTTCCTTCATGTGATTTACAAGCCCAGTCATGTCACCCATGGCCTTAACCTCAACCTAACCTCTGACAGCACTTAACCCCAACCTCACTGCTCCCAAGAGGACACAGCATCATAATCAGACACAGTTAGGCCTATAAACACGACTCCTGGAGGAGCAAATGTGTCATAAACGTTGCCATGTGTAAAAGTCTAAAGCCATGACATTTACCTTCTTTCTGCTCTATATCATGGAACAAACTTTGTTTAAATAGCTTGTATTCACATTTGTTCACACAGTATAAACATGTGGCTTTTTTCACACAAAGGAAAGACAAATTCTCTCCCACAACAGCATCACAGGCTCATTTTTACTTCAGCCGGATGGCAGGTGGCTAAGCTAGATGGGAACGTTATTGTCATCAATCAATAGAGAGTAAACAAATTTCACCACTGCTCCACAAAGAATTCAGAAAACTCAGGCCAGGAAATCAATAGAGAACCTTATTTTTTATTTTTTACTTTTTGTATGTTTTTAAATGTGCATAGCTGGGCTTGATAAGATATGTGTGATTCTTCAATATTCGTCGAGTTCACATCTTTGTCTTTGCTTTATTTAAGTACAGCTGTGTGAATTTTAAGTTCTCTTGTGAGTTTTGCCCAAATGAAGACTTATCTCTGTATTCTAATTCGAATCATCGGCCCATTTATTTATTAGCTGCATATTAATGCAGTCAGATTACAGAATGATCATCAATAGATTAGCCAGTATTAAAGAAAATCATTACAAATGCTGCAGAAGCACTACCTTACATTGCAATATCTCTTAGTTTTAGTGTCACCCTGTAACACGATACTATCTATTCACCTTTCAAAGAATATAAAGAAATCTGAATTTGAAGTTTGTGTCTCTGATCTATTGTACAGCCAGTATCATCACAGGCTGGGATGGAGTACTAGATAATTATCATCAGTACAGTATCTCTGTTCCTTCCTGTCTTCTCTCCCATATTCAGATTCTGGTTATGTAATCACAGCATGCCGGGTCTGTGGAGGCTGATAGCGTTGGATGTCAGGCTGCGAATATAGATCTCTTTTATAAACCTGAAAGCTTCTGTGAGTTCTTGAGAGCAGTCAACAACCTTCTAAATGAAATTGGTCATTTGGATCAATCAGGGATTTCTCTGAGGGTGCCGGTGTGAGGAGGGTGTGGGAATATATCATGCCATGCATTATTATATGCTTGTTTCTGACAGCTCAATAACATGAAAACACATCAGAATTTAACAGCACGGGTGTATAACAGATCAGGAAGATGGAAGCGGGCTAAGGCCAGGGCAATGGGTCGAAACAACTTCTGCTGACATTGACAGTGAAAGAGAAAAGCAGGAGTCAAACTTCCTTTAATGAACAATGTGTATGATTTTGTTGGACAAGATAGAATTTCAGAGTCTTGTAAGGATTGTGTGGGAACATGTCTTTTTGAAAGCAGTGCAGTACAGTGGGTCGCAATGGGTGGGTGGGTTCCTGTTGAGGAGCAACCGGTTTGATGCTACAGAACTTTTCATCATCCACCAGGGCAAAATGAATAGTGACACAGGAGAAATGAAGATAGTGTACATGCAGAAGATGCTGAACCCCTGGTTGCTTGCAGTTAACCTTACATGGTAGATAGACTAAGTCCATACTGGTATTATAGCCAACAAATCATGTGTGTGCACATTAGTGTGGGTTTGCACATGCACGCACAACTTTTTCTTATGTTTTGCCTAACTGAAAAGAAAAAGAGTTATGATATGTATTGTAACTAAAAAGTTTCTTTCTTAAGAGTAATTCTGGGAAGAGTTGTTGTGGTGCAACTAATAGACTTATTTAAAAGTCAGCCAAGTTTTGATTAGTTGCTGTAACCTTTGGAAGAGCAAGACCGTGAATGTAGGAGAACCAAGCCATTCACTTGCTTCATCTTTAAAGAGCCTACACCCCTAAAATCACAAACACTAATTTTATTTATATTAAGCATGAACCCAGAAGAAAGATAAAGCCACTTCGAAGTCAGCTGAGATGACCCTCTGTTTAGTAGTACTAGTTGTACTATACCTATACTAGACCACCTTGTCTTATCTTGTGATAGTCTCTGGGCTTAACCTTGGTCAATCGACTACTGACGCCAGATACTCCAGTGTTAATGCCCTCGTGGTCCAGCTTATCTCACTTTACACCGGCATTTGAAGTTGGAAAATTCCCTGGGGTCATGTTTCTCTTAACAGCTCCATTTCTCCTCCACTGGCTCAGTACACCAGTCCTTGTTCTCCTCCTCCTCAGCCACATCCCATCATCTCATTTTTGCACCAACTTCCTGATTTTGCTTGGCCCCTATTTCCTTTTTGATGCATTAGGCGTTAGTGCTTTCACAAAGTGGCTCCAGAGGTTAGTGGAAATGTTCCCTGTAGAGTTACGGCCTATCAGGCTGAACCATTTCACACAGAAGAGTCAATAACCAGTCACATGTGATAAGACACAAGAGCAAGTAAAGGCACTTTGGGACTATATGGCTTTAGGGCTCCGTGCTGATGGCTCAAGCCTCTGTTCAGTGCAAGTGGGGAAGATAATAAGAGACAGGACAACAGACTAGCATAAGCCAATTTTGTTATTCTTTCTATTTTAAAAAATATTACATTTTTATATATTTATCAAATATATTTTACACAAATGTTTCCGCCTGTTTATTTGTAGTCATTGCTCAGGAAGATATTAGTGCAGTGAGATAATGAGGGGACAGAGGTGCACGATGTAACATTCCCATGAGACTCATGTCATAACATGTTCGCTTGCAATCTGTCATTGTTACATGGGCATAAAACATTTTCCAGGTGCCACAAAATAACCTGTGCTGTTTGTCGTCTGATGACAACAAAAATACTGTGGATATAAATACATCAAGGAGATAGAAGGAATTAATTATGGCCCCTGTGACACCTTACTCATTTTTGCTTTTTCTGTGGGTTGCATTTTATGTGCAATGCTGCCACCTGCTGAAATAAACAAGGAAGTGATTTAATTTGAAACACTCTTTACATGTAAACAAAGGGAAATGTGTGGCATCTTTGTGGATTTAAAGAAAAAGTGCAAAGCTATTAGGCATAGAAATGCAGAAAAACTGCTTAGAGTAAATATAAACTGTTAAATGTATGATGAAATGTGTGGTGTCTTATCTTACCTGCTACAGATTACATTTGCCATGTCAAATGCAATACAGCAAAGGGCGGTAAGACACGCCCTACTAGCCACACTGAGGGTCAGGCTATTTCCTTCCATCACTCAGACCTCGTGTCTCCATAGACCCATAAACAGACAGTCTAATCCACCAGGTTTTAAATGGCTGTATTTCAGTGCAAAAACCAAGGAAGGGCAATGGAGATTCAGATGCAACATTGCTCTTAGACCTTTAACAGTTTGCATGTAGGCTAGACTAAGAGTTTGCACCAAGATTAGTCATGTCTTAGACTGCATCCTTCTTTCTGGCTGGCCTGGGTTTTCTATGGGATGCTGCAGAAAGGGGTGGGGTGGGGTGGGGGAGTTGAGGGGGCAAGAAAGATCAGCTTAACTGTCCTACCTCTTATCCTCTCTTACTAACCTACATTAAATTAAATGAGTTCAGGGCCAGCTCTTGATATGTGTGAAAACCCTGGGAGATTACACAGTGTTAATTAATAAGAGTAGCTGAGATTACAAAATGCTTGAATGTGTGTGTGTGTGTGTGTGTGTGTGTGTGTGTGTGTGTGACCCCCAAGCTCACAGGAGCTCTTCAGCTGGACATACCCCCTACTGACTGTGCTCCCTACTGGGAAATGTCTCGCCAAAGTCTTTATTTGAACTGTTTCCTTCTATTCCGTATCTTGGCTCCTTTGGCCAAATTAACACAATGTCACTTTTGTAGATACCTTGATATAAATTGTTGGATTCAATTCTAAATCCCTGACACGTGCCACTTGGTACAGTGCATGTTTATGCTTATAAAACATTTTGTTTTGTTTGAAATTAACTGTTATGAGTGACACAAAGCTGCAGTAGATTAGCTTTTATTCTCTCCATAAATGTTGTCTTCTTCTTTTGCTTTCATCCTTTATTTCAGAACACATGTTGTTAGGCAGCATTCATCAGAGTAGAATTAAGGTTTATATTTAAAACATGAGGTATGTAGTGACAGCTTAAGATCAAATGTATTGATCATGACAGAAAAGCATTCGCACTGACTATTTCAACACTGATACTAACTCTAAATCCTTTCCAGATTAGTAAATACAGCATTTATTATACAACAGGGCGAATGGAAACATACAGACAGACGTGCACACACTTGAACAAGGAATTGCAATAACACAGGAAGCCACATAATGAAGATCACTTCATTCTGTCTGAATCCAGATGTAATGGATGTGCTCACAGATCTCAGGGAAGGAAGGCAGGATGTGAACAGCGAGACGTCAAGACTTTCATGTCATCCCTTTCTCACTGTGATCCAACATTTCATCAGCTGTGCCCTCAACACACTGTTTTCACCTCAGATCTACTCTGCACCTCACATCAGGTCAATGCATGCAGGGGAGCGGATCATAGTGTTGAATGTGAGCTGTTGCTGTTACACTGGAGCTCCCTCTACTGGACAAACTGTGGTCACTGCAAACAAGCTGGTGTGATTGCCTTTAATCCTACATTGTTTTTATTGTTTAAAGAAATGCATTGAATGCACATAACATAATCATTTTTGTTTTGTTTTCACCTCTCACTCTTACCAACTAAACTATTTACAACAGCTCCCTGCTTCAGTAGGCTAGCATCCATTATGAGGCAGGGATTAAAAACAAGGTCCGGGGTTGGTAGACAGGACTCCTATGTGAGGGTTAACGTTTCTATGTGACTTAAATTTTTGACAAAACATTCCATCTTTGGCTAGATGGGAAGTACAGGCAAAGTGTGATGAAAAATAAAGTTTGGATATTCCATTTGAAAAGGACACAAAAGGACAGGGGTGGCTGTTTCGAACAATTGTTTTCCACACTGCTGTGCTGTTTGATAGATAACTGGCACCAGTTTGTTTTTTTTAGGAGATAAATCACATGCTTAACATCTTAGGAATCCAAGTCTGGCCCTCTCTGCTCATCAGACTCCATCGTTAATTACATAATGGGATGAATTAATTGACTCTATTAATCCAGGTGACCATCTGTTGGCCAGTCTCAGTCCAGACAGTGTCCGGTGATAGTGTAAGCCAGTCCTCATCCAACCTTTCGTGCCAAGCATCATGGCCAATCCATTATACTGTAGTAGACCTGTCTTAACAGACAGTCCTTTAAATCATTGAGTGGTCCATCTGATATGCTTTCATCTTTCTCTCCTTTGGCTGATTTGAAGGAAACTGGAGGGGTAAAAGTGTGTTTATTATTATTTTGAGATGAGTGTCAAAAAGAGAGTGGCTGAGTGTACATACGTACTCCCCTGTAGAATTTTTTTTATCGCAGCTCAGCTGTCACACCGTAAAAGGCAAGGAACAAAGCACCAGCTTTGTGTCATGTCATTTCTGAATAGACAAAGTAAGCAGTGGTTTTTTTCTTCTTCTGGAAACTCTTTATTTCTCTCTCTCTTCTCTCTCACCCCAGGGGCCTCAAGCTGCTATAAACTTTAACACATAGTGTTCAAATAGGAGCAGCTTAGAGCTCTGCGCACACACTTGGCAAGCTGGGAACAAAGACCTACCTCCACCCTCTCTCCTGCCTTTCAACTTGAAATCAGCTACCTTAGCACCTACCAATAAAAACACACTGGATTTAAATGAAGTGTCTATTTCTTTTTCAGTAAATCCGAATGTCCAAATAATTTTAAATACATACATACATTTACTGGAGCAAAGACATATCATAAAATGTCCATTGGTGTTGGATAAAAACAAGATGCAGCCCCCTAATAGCTGTTATTTGAAGAGGCAACTTGCCAAGAACACTCTCAAGCTAGTCCCTAATGATACCAGTCCACAGAGAAAGGATTAGTACGGTTTTGGTGTAAATATAACACACTTCCTGTTTACTCTGAGCACAAGCTACTTGAGCCTGTCTCGAGGTTGATAATGTCTCAGGGTGGAACCAACATCCTTGACACAAAGATGTTGTTCTTTCATTTGAAACTGAGTGGCACAGTGACCTGTGTGTAAATGATCATCTTAATGACATACATTTGAATTAAACATGAATCAATCAAATATACATGAAAGAAAATTGTGATGTCTACATTGGAGTCACTCCACCGAATAACCAGATCTATCTGCTTATGAAGTAAGATCTCACATCAGTGACAAACATGATTTTAGATCCTGTCCAGCAGAGGGCGGCACACAGCCTCTTTGAGAGCCTCAGCTTGCAGACTTATTTTCAGTTTAAGACAATTAAAAAGCTGCTTATACTGTAAAATCAGGCTATTTACCTAAGATTTGAAAAGAACCTGTAAGGACCCTTTTCCTTTGTAGGCCACATGCCATTTCCATTTCTGATTGAATTGCCCATGTCCTTCTTATTTTGTGCTTACAGGGATAATAAGGAACGTTAGGCAAAGCATTTAAGAAAACTGGTGATTTTGTGGTTTACGTCACCTCTGTGGCTCTGTAAGCTGCAGGCAGCACTGAATGTGAAGGTTATGGCACCCAACACAAGCTAGTATGCAAGCCTATGCTTTGCTGCTTTTTTTTCACTAAATAAATCCTTTTCTTTTAGGGCCATAATGAGCAGGAGGCATATTAAACTCTAAAGAGGAGGGAGAATAGAAATGAGATGGTAGAAGCGAGGGAAGAGAAGAGAGACTTGATAGTTTGTGCCAGATCTGTGGTACAGGCAGAGGGAAAGAGGGAGAGAGTGCTCCTCTAGTCTTATCCCTATTTGAAACAGATGCTGTTTATAACCCAAAACCTTAATGGGGAGCTCTGGTCTGGTGCTAGCCTATGATCACGTTCCAGCCTAGCTCCAGCGCCCATCTTTTTTTCTTGTATGGGGAAAAATGCCACAGGAAAAAAATATATATCTGCTCTCCCCCTCTTGTACCATGGGCAGCTCCTCTGTGAAGCCCTAGATTTATCCAATCAAACCAAGCTCTCTGTGCTCACTTCAAATAGCCACCCCCCCTGACTTTAGCCCTGCACTAAAAGGAGCCCTCATCTTTCCTCTGACCACACAGCAATATGACCAAAGACATGCTTATTATTTTATAGACTGTGATCTCCGAGCACATGTAAAAGCATAACCTAAAAGTGTGGATTTTCGGGTTACACATGAACCCTTAATAAAACTGCACCCACCTGGCTGGCACTGCATTTCAATGAGGACATCAGACATATACCAGGTTATATGTGCATGAGACAGCTGTTGGTATTGCTGCTGTGTGCATGCCCCAATGTTTTGCATAAAGCAAATTTTTTTATTGACGCGCCCCACTAAAAAGCAATTCAAGATTCATTTTGATTTCATGAACCCTTATAATCTACTTCTTCCTGGCGAGTGCATGAGATCAAAGAGGGAGCCGACCACATCTCATCATGCAAGAAATAACATAATATCTATTCCATTACGGAAAAACATTGCCAAGATTACAACAGATGATTACTCATGTATATGCTATTTCAAGCAGAGAATTAACTAGTATTTAGTTTTTTCCACACTGGTCATAGTAATAAAGTAGAATTTCAATTTTGGAATGCACACGTGAAGCACACCAGGATGAGGAAATCAAAAAAGCTCATTGAATGTATGAACACATCATCATTTGTCTTCACTACAGCTAATCTTGATAGAATATGTAAAACTTGTACAGTGTATCTTTTCCTCTTGTGTCTTGTGCTTTTTGTTTTATTGTATTTTAGTTTGTTACCATTCTGTAATGCATCATTTTGAATTAAATTTTGATTATTAGAATCTTAACCAAGCCTGGTTCTCGGTAACGTGTGAGATGTGCTTTACTAGACATGACATTACTGACATTGACCACAGACATTGAAGACTGCAGCACCACACTGTCGCTCAACATAAAAGCTATGGTAAAATATTTCATCCAACATGCACCTCACAGTATTAATGAAGCCTTATGGTTTGTGTGTTATATGATACTGCAGTGGAAAAGTTGCCTCAGTCTGTGCTAGAAGGTCAGACTATGCAGATCAAAACTGTGTAAAGGCCTGCAGAGTGGTTTACAGCAGATGGAGAAACATTAAGTTAATATTTGTGATTTACAGGATATCTGCAGGGTCAGAATGAACAGGGGGTTGCAGACATGAGCTGAGCTGGACTTCAACCTGACACACTGCAAATGCGCTCCACACAACCCAAGGGCATATGTACTTCTGATTTATAGCAAACACTGAAAGAAAATGGGGCATTGGGAAAATTATACAATTATTTCTTGGCTTTAACATAAAAACACCTCCCTTTCAAATAAAGAGTACACTTTGCTAATATAGTTATTTTGCAGGCTTTGAATTATTTGCTCACAGTTGTGTAGGAGCCTGAATTCTTCTAGGGCTCTGTTAAGGGAGGGGGGGGGGGGGGGGGGGGTCGGTGGAAACCTGAAATAAATTACTGCAAATTTTAAAAAAAATAAAAAAAAAAAAAATTGCGGTTTATCAGATTTGTTTTGAAAAAAAAAAAGAA
>JAVQJL010031626.1:0-20540 GCA_036024295.1 Nannoperca obscura | reverse complement strand
AAAAAAAGATCTAGCTTCTTAACTTGATGAGAAAGGCATGAGATCCAATGATACAATAAAACCCACAAAACTAGAGCGCTTCGCAAAGGCCCAAAGAGATACTGGAGAAATGGTCATGGTCTGTAAAATAAGGCTTCTTATTTTACAGAACTCTTTGTATTATCATGACTTGTGCTTCAATATTTCACTCTGTATCATTTTGTTAATTATATAATGTAATATAAACAAGAAATCTAATATAAATGTAATATAACAAAGTAATAACCAATCAGGTTTGTTTGATGTGAATGTCAATGATGAACCCAAGTCTGTGACTGAGTCTGTGTAAACACTGACCATGTGAACAACTTCTGGGTAGATTGGTTCGGTGATGACGTTCCTGTTGTGGGTGATGTACTCCACCATCTCGCTTAGTGCCGCCCGCTTTACCTCCTTCCATTTCAGGTCACTCAGCGGGTCAGAGACGAAATCGAAGAGGACGCAGCACTGCCGCAACTTCTGGATGAACAGCTTCTCCTGCTCTGCAGGGGGAACATCTGCAGGACAGAAAGGGAAGGAAGGCGGGAATTAACACATCTGTCACTGTTTGTGAAGACTGTCTTTAACAGAAAAGATCAGGAATAAACTCTGTTTACAAGACAGAATGTTAATCCTATTTATCAACAGATCGTTTAACTACACATTCACAATGGTAATACCGTATCTGCTTAATTGTCCCTCACATTACTGGAGCTATACAAGTGAGATGCTTAACAATAGTAATCCAAAACCAGACTAAATGATACAGGAGAAATATAAATGTTAGGTATAACAGAGTGTGTGATTGAGAAGTGGCCAAAAAAGTAGCTGGAAGCTTAACATTTAGAAAATGTCACACCTGACACTATCTTTTATAAATGATGCAAAAGTAGCTCATGTTAATCTTAATTTGTTGTCATGGTTATCAGTGCCACCTGTTTTTCACCGCCCCATCCTCTCTCTCACAGTTAGTGATTATTTGTACCAAAGCTTATTCAGGTTCAGTGCAGCTGTAATTTGCTGCTGTGGAGTTCATGTGGTGACATGTGGAGACTTCATTTAAAGACTTCATAAATCAATAATTTAGCCTTTCAAAGACAGTGTCACCGCCACATCAATGATGCAGAGGCTCTAAATCAGCCTCCAGGGATCCTGAGCCATACCTGTCTGTGTATTATCATTAACTTGCAATTTAAAAATCATTACACGTTTTGGTAGCTACTGCACACTCAATGTCAATGAGCAAACCCTCCATTCTGTGCCAGCGTGTGCGCATCATCACCAGACAACAGCTGCCTCAAATAAATCAATGATTAGAACAAATCATCCACAGCACTCCTACTCACCAAAACAGGCAATCAATTAATCAAGCAATCAAATTACCATTATTATAAATAATGACTTAAATGTTGTGTTAAAAAGGTCAGTTATGAACTCATGTTCAAATATTTCAGCAAACAAACTTCCCCACCCCAAATACTATGTGGCTGTGCCAAAAGCTACAAGCTAAATGCAGAAACACCAAGGATTTTTGTTCTGCGCGTAGGAACCGTTACAAGTCTGCTCCCTGAGGACCTGAAGGGCTTTCCCAGCTCGTACACAAAAAAGGTTTCAGACACATAAGGTGCAAGGCCATGTAGTGCATAAACAAAGTGTAGAGCTATGATAAAAGTACAGGTAGCCATAGGGATTTGAAATTAGCTATAATGTGTGATCACCCTCTGGTTCTTGTCAATATTCATGCACCACAATTCTGGATCATGTGTTGCTGACTTCCAGCTTTATTGGAAGACCATATAGGACACCATAACTATAATCAGTCCATGTATTGCATGTATTGAGTATTGAGTAAGTAATAATGATATAAACACGATGTAGGCACTGCAATGGGACCTTCACTAAGGGAATAACAATTTCACTATTAAATTGACAAAATGTCAGAAGCAGCCTGTAAGAAATTACAATAGAGAAACGGCTTCTGCAAATCATTCAGCCTCCGTCAGATTACCAAGATACAAAAAGAAGCCTGAAACCAAAAAGAAGTGCTCTGGTGCTCATTCATTTCCAACCAACGAGGAGATTAGAGACTTAAAACTAAATGTCACCTTACAAAACCTACCTATAGGGAAGAATTAATTTGTTCGTCACAGCCTGCGATTTATGAGTCAGCCTTGTCTCCCCATTAACAATCTGTACATCACCATGGTGACCACGGGCAGAGATAGAACTTTGAACCAGGGGTGATGACTGCTAATCAAAGATGCATGCAAGCTGCTGCTGCTGCTGTTACACTGGAATCATATGCTGTTGATTTGCTGAGCCCATCGGCTGCGGCCAAGACACGCATCAGCCGAACTGACCTTGTAAAACATGGATAATACTAACTGGCAGTCAAGAGAATACCCAAGACCAATCACTAAACACTTAATACAAAGTCGAAATACACAGATATTACTGTGAAAACCATCACGTCATGAAGCAAAACAATTTAACAGTGGTAAGCAACAGGTAGAGCCTAAAAGGCAGCTTTTACATTGTGACAACTAATTCCCAAAGGGCAGTCCAAGATGTTCCAACAAAACACATCCTAAAATTAAATCACAAACGCACACACATTTTTTTAAATTGCTCTGATAATTACAAAAAGTAATTAAGCAACTGGCCTAATAATTCAACCTCAAACAAAAAAACATCTGCTTGATTATATCCAAAACAGTACCAACATATATGTATATATAAAATGAGGATGATTGAGGAAGCAGCCAATACTGTCACCCATAATGATTCATTTGCTGTATTTTCTGCACCATTTTGACAAGCATCAGTGTTGATACCAATCAATCATGTAATTACTTGTCACTGGTGAAATAAGTAAACTCTACGAGACCCAGTACTGTAGGTTGTGCACACTCCCACACAGTCTAGAACCTGAACCTGAGACTGGCAGCGCAGACAGACAGACTTTCCCTACACCTCCACGTTTCTGAGTCACAGCTGGTATTTTCTTTTCTGTAACCTATGTATTGATTTCTTGAACCCCAAAATACTTCTGACTTGTTCTTTAAGCGTGTATCAGCCTTTATGGCTTGCTTGTGAAGTATGATACCTTGGTACAAGGAATCAAGCCAAGTGATTACATTTTTGAGTCTATATTCAGACAGTGTAGAATAGTGACAAGTCTGTAAGTAGCTCTGAAGTGACATCATACTTCATCCCCTCTATCCAAACTACTGGCTACAAACAGTAGTAGTAATCAGCAGCATTAAAAGGTCAAGCTGCTGGCAATCATGCTTCACCCCTGAGCTTTGGCTAGTACATTCGTGGAGAACCATAATGGGGATCTGTTTAATGTTTCAACACTGAGTTTATGTAAGGCACAGCGGAGTATATTCTTTTGTTCAGTCATCCTTTCCAACAAGCCTCTGAGCAGTCTAACTTTTCTGGGGAAAACTTGCTACCACTTTCTGTGTCCATTACTGTACTATTTCCCTGCTCCGTCTCTAGCAGAAAGACAAACAGGAAGAGAGATGACATTAATGTTAAATAGCAAAGAAATGTCTTTATATTTATCTAAATTAAAATCAGAACAAAACACACAAAGTGTTCGGCCCTTTAACTGACACTCCTAAATCATCACCTTGGCAGCTAAGTGTTTTTAGAAGTATTTAAGTCTATTAAGGTAAATGGAGATAATCTGATCTTAATCAAATGTAACAAGTGATTTTAGGTTTAAGTCACCAGAACCTGGAAGGTCAGCGTCTGTAACTAACGAGCTGAAACATGGGTCCACCCATGAGCACCTCATCTCATCAATCCCCGAGTGTCAAGAGGTCTACCAGCTCCTGTTACACAACAGCACTAGGGTTTCTGAAGAGGCCTAAAATATTAAGAGCCATGCTGTGCAGCTGCAGACTTCACACAGGTCTCTCTGCATGGATGGGCAAATAACCTTTACTCATCTAAAGGCTCCAGCATGCACACAGGAAACCGGTCATGGACACACAAATCCCACAAATATATAATAACTCATTAATAAACTGGAACGCGGTTGCAAATACTTTGTACATATTCTGTCTGTGCAGACACAGGACCAACCACTGTAAATTAAGACTGGTGGCTATGTACTATTATGTGGATACCATTATCCGTATGCTTTTATGAGGCTATTTCAACACCACTGCAAGTCACAACAAGAGACAAACATCTCGGCAGCAAAAGGCTGCATGTTAAATGTACACTGCCACATCTGTTTTCTGGAGGTTGATTTCAAAGAAAGTAAAGTATGGACGAACATTAGCCTTGAATTTGTTACACTAAACACACACAGAGGTAGGACCTACACTGGCTGCAGGTCTCAGCTTCAAGCTTGGCCTGATTAGACAGGAATTCAGAAGCCTACTGGAGATTCAGCAACAACAAACATTTCAACTTAAACACGTGTTTCAACTGACACCAGATACCCATACAATACAAGCTTTGACCTCACTTCCTATGACGTCAGCAGTCTCGATGGGGGATGGGAGACTCAAAACTAGCCCTCCTTCTCACTGTCGCCCTGCCTCCCTGACTGAAGCTAAGCTATGCAATGTCTTGATAAACCCTTCCTCGTTGACATACAAACAAAATCCCCTTCCTCTTCCGAAAATACTCATGCCACCAACCAAGAGGATAAATGCTCTCAAACCCTTGGAGCAACTTTTAGAAAAGTCACAAACATTTTCTTCTACAAAACCCAAACTAGCAGCTGCAGTTCTTAAATGGTAATAACATTTTTGCCCATCTCCCCTTGAAACACACAAACACAGAACAGCAGAGGAGGCACATTTTCTATTCTCACCTCTAAAATGCATGAGGGCCACAGGCTGGAAAGGCCCATTGGTGCTCGGTGCATCCAGAACCATCCCACTGGCAGCTCTAGTGCATGCCAACATCGGCGAGCTGAGGCAGGAGACAGGGGAGAAGAGGGGAGGCCAGGCTAAGGAGAGGAGCCAGCCTCCATTTTAGCACAAACACTCGGAGCAGAAAATGAAGCTCCCCTGCTGCTGGAGGGAACCAGCTAGTTAGTGATGTCATCCCCCACTGCAGCCGCCCGATTGGCTGGCTGTAATCACATGGGCTGGCTGTCAGAATATATAAACATGAGGGAAGGGATTGGCTGGTGGGCTGAGGGGGGGTGGAGCTGTTACTGTGATACTACATCAAGAGTTTTAAAGCGCAAACTACAGATCTGCCATCAGTTTAGCCCGTTTTGTTACTCAAATACAAGACTACAGTCAGGAAATGCACATTCCTATCCAACATGAAGGCAGTTTGTAAGAATGAGAGGAGGGGTAAAGACCAGTCACACTACTCATTTCTCATTCACAGCCTAACACCCAACGACAAACACCAATACCACAACTGACAAAACAAATTACAATACCCAAGTCCAAGAAAAGATCAGTACACTAAAAATAACACACATTAAACGACATGATTTTTACTACATAAAACAGCTACACGATGTATCGGGAACACTAGATCATCAACTATAAGCTGAGGTTTGAACAAGATAAGAGCATGTGTAACACTGATTGTCAGATAAAAGCCCTTTGTATGTGTACGTGCGGTCTTTGTGTGTATGTGAGTTTGTGCATGACAGATGGCTCTTCAGGAGCGCAGCCTGAGCACAGGTGTGTGTGACAGAGAAACAGGAAGGCAGGAAGTCTCAGTGTGAGCAACACAGGATGTGCATATGCAGCGAGCAGCACTGTCTGTCTTAGCCGCACTGGGGACAAAACCCTGCACTGTAAAGCTGTGCAGGTAAAGGGCAAATCCACAGACAGTTAAACGCACTGAAATCATACTCGCAAACTTGTAATTAAACAAGCACTTCAAATAGAGCAAATCCATTAACAATAAGATTATACGAATCAGACATTGCACTCTAAAATCCTGTAACCACTAACTATTAGGTAGAATGGTTGAGTCATTGTGTGTCATGTCATTCACAGACACATACAGACAGACACATGCAGACACACTCACAATGATTTCAACTAATGCCTTTTGCATGCCCAATTACCGTGCAAAACAATGCAAATGCAAATACCATGCGGGGGTGTCCTTTACATTTCTGAGTAGGAAAACATATAGTCTAAAATTTGTAAGGCAAGGCAGCTTCATTTCCATAGCATATTTCAAAACACACAGGCAACTCATAGTGCTTTACAAAGGCAAAGACATAATAAAATTGTAAAATCAAATATAAGTTTCTTTCAAAGGTTTTGTTAAAGTGGAAAATCAAAGAGGTTCAATCCGTATTCGCAGGGTCCCTGACCCTAGTACAGTCTACTGTGGTCTTAGAAGTCAGAGAATTTCATCAACTCCTCTCCAGGTATTTGCCCTAACCTTGGTTAAACTTATTTTTAAAAAGGGTCCCAGACCCACGAAGACCCTTTTTTGGGGGTAATGATTGAATGTACCAAAACCTTTTAATTTAGCAATTGCCGAATAAAATTGTAAAATAAAATAAAATGAAAAGTGTGTTTCACTCACACATTTAAGGAGGTGCACACCTTGAAAAATGGCAAGAAAATAGCTAGAAACTACTCCTGGGAAAAAAGTTATTTCCTGTGTAATCTGACTGTGTAAGACACTTTCTATATAGCGTACCAACCTGAGTGTATGCCTTACTGTCGCCTTGCAGTTAACATGTCTAAACACACATTCAGTGTCAGTCCACACTTTATGAGGTTGTTTTCTTTCTCCCTAGTTTTTTTAATACATTTATCAGTTAATATATATATATATATATATATATATATATATATATATATATATATACACATACATATCACCTTTTGCTATGGTTTCTTATTTGTCCTAACTATAAAAAACATGATTCAAAAAAATCATATAATGAACTCAAACAATAAAATTAATAACTTAAGCACTTAGTTTTTCCTCTTAGACTTAGTTGCATATAGACAGTCTAATTCATTTCTTTTTACATGCCCAAAAATGTTTTTTAGGTCACTAACCCACTAGGTTACTTTACGTAATATAACTCTAAACGTACTTTAAATGCATTATTTGCGGGATTTTCAGAAAGCACAACTGTTTCAACAAATAATAGCGTGTCAAAGTTTCTCCCTGCGGGTTTGTACTTCTGCTTTGGAGGCGCAGAAGGTGTTAGGGTGGTTCGAGTTGGGATGTCACATTTGGCTAGAGCACCAGATTTCTTCTTCTCTTCTTGTCACCTGCTGAGCATATTTGACTGCTCAGTGCAGAACAAAAGTTTACATTGCGGTCACAGCTTAATTTTGTGCAACTGGATGATTGGCAGTTATGTATTTGTGCTGCACTTTTAAATAAGGATCATCACATATGGGGCTGACATCAGCTAACAGTTGATTTAACAAAATATATGGTAAAGAAAAGTAACGAATACATCCCCAGCATAATGATCTAGTCATCACACACAATTAAGCAGTGCGACAGAACTCTAAAATCAAGTCTGGCCGGTCCTAATATATACAAAAGTGGGGTATTCCAGCAGCACGGTCTAGTCTGAATGTATAAAAGGGCTCTTTCTTGCCATTCTGTTCCCTAGTCATGGGGCAACCTCCCATCAGAAGATCTGTTGTTCTGCCCAAGACAAGACAACGCCAAACACACCCACTTGTTACAAATACTCTCCAAACGCTCCTTTGGCACATGCATTCATCAGGCTTGAGCATTTCACTGTGTCTCTGCTATTTTTGGCATTGGAAAGAGAGTGAACTTGTGAGGCATCATGAGTCTGCTCCTGGATGGGATGGAGAGCATGTGCTTGCTTGTGTTATACGCAGAGCTTTCCCTAAATGCATCACTGATAGCAGCAGGCTATGATCCTCCGTAATACGCCCTTGAGGCTCAAATCTATTTGGAGAAACAGACCAATCAACACAGCTGGGGCTCTTTTAACAGTAGCTCAATCTAATTTTCACCGTAAGCAACTCCCAATGATAGAAACACATCTCTGTCGGTATCCTAGATCAGTTCCCATTTATCTGCTTTATCTGCTACACTAACACTTACAGAAAGTGATCTCTGCAAGGTAGAGATGTCGCATTCATTATGGCTGCTCAGCATTACATTCGCATGGAAGTACAGAAAATATGAAGGGAGAACCGCTGAGATTCTCAACTGTAATAAACATTTTGACTAGCCAAACCAGGAATAGCACGAAAGGCACAAGTGTAACATTAATGACGGCGCCATCAAGTGTCCCAGAAGCCATATCACTGGGTCAGCATGCACAATACCAGAGTCCTGGACCTGGCTCTCCTGGAATGCAGCCATCATTAATGTTATTAATTCCACCTGTGCTTTTCCTGCTTTGACAAGTCTAAATGTCTGCTGTGAAAAGGCTCCATTATATTGGGAGTATTACACCGGGACACAGCCAATCACAAATGTTGCACATGCTAAGTAGAAACACCTGTGGCAGCCACATGTTCCCTATAAAACTGTAATCATAATTATACCCAAAAGCTGACCATTTCCTTTTGTTGGTTGCAGATGATGGTGACTGGGTCGCTTTGTCTGACCGACTGTAAATATATACAATTTACAATTTGTTTACAAAACTATAATTTATAAATACCATTATATAACATGACATTATGCCAAACATTTTAATCGTTGGATGCTATAATATCAGATTGTGTGTGATGCTATTGATCTCATTTTTTTTCAAACTGACAGTTGTAGTAATGACTCTCTACAATACGATGGAAATTGGACAAACCGAAGAGTATAATGAACAGTTTAAAAAATGATCCAGGGTGGGCACAAACCTTCCTCTGCAGGTCAGGCAGATAATGGGTTTGCATTTGAGACACTATTAGTTTAGAGACACTATTGACACTATTCAAGGTGTTTTTCTTAAATAACTACTTTTTCTGTTGAGGGATTTTTACATGGGATGTTTGCCCAGGGAAGTCTCCCTCATGAGGTGGGGGAGGGTTTTCCTCTACCACCTGGCAGAGGAAACCCTTCCCTTAAACCTGCCGTGCCCTTTCACATCCTGCTTTAAGTATCTGCCGACTATGAAAAAAACAAAAAAAACAATTTCATGAAATTCAGTGTTACTATAAACCTTTCTACCCTGCCAGACACCAACACTTGAACTTTCTAAGTTAGTCAGGCTGTTAAAAAACAAACTTGTACCAATAAAAACATACACAAATAACTTTAAAAAGATGGGATTAACATAAAGCATTCTTGTCTAATACTTTTCACTCACTGCTTATGTGTTGCCATCACGTATTAGTCTTACATGTGTTAAGCAAACACTATAGAACACTCACTGTCTTATGCAAACAATTTCACACACTTTATATAGTGAGTGATGCAACGTCTGTAGTAACTGATGTTACGTGCTGAGTGTTTGCCAAGTTTTCTACAGTATTCCTTCAAATGAAAACAACTGTAGAAACTATACTTTCATGTCTCTCTTTCCTTGGTGGAGAACATGTCTGCAATATGTCGACAGCTGAAGAAAGTTGCATATTTTGGTGGAGTGCAGCAAGCCAGAAACTCATCTACCTACATACTAAAGAATTCTGTACCTTTCGAATTACACTGAGCAACCTGCAATCTTAAAACAATCTTAGTAGGCTACTCCTTACTGTGTCCGCATAATACAGTTTAAGATCTAAAAGCATTCCACTAATGCCCACTCATTTAAAAACTAGATTTACGATAGTATGTACCCAGTACATGGATTAAATAAGTATTCTAGTTTATCCAAAGACTTAAAATAAATATATGCCAAACTAAAATATCAATTTGTTCCAAACATTTTGTAACGCCTATTATAGAACTTAATTTGCATGTAAAATGTTAACACAGACAATATTCCTTTATCTGCCAAAACAACTCAATTTAATTAATGATTAGAATCAGTGTTGTTCCAGTTAACCAACAGGATAGTAACTCAAATGTTTGATACTACCAGCAGATGGCGACAAACCCTATGAAAGAGATGCTTCATGCACGATGGCGCCTGCTTTAAAAGAGAACACATACAGGGGCAACAACTGTTGTTGTTCTGTGCTTTTTGGCAACTACTTTAAAATGAGACCACAATGATATAAACAGGCACCTGTGCAGCAGTCTGAAAGATCTCCAGGAAACATTTATCCAAATGACAAATTTCTTAATTTGTGTACTTTTGTTGAGCCTTGTGGGAAAATAAAACATTAAATGTCTTCAACAGGAAGCATTTAAACTGCTGGGCTACCAAATCCAAATGCTAGGACAGCCCAAATGTACTCTAGAGTCACAACAAGCACACGTGCTTTGTGGGGCGAGGTCATGGGAAAGGTCTGTTTCTGGTCAGGGTTTTCAGTCTTGCTTCAACGCCGCGGCTCTGCAGGACAAGCTCCCCTGGCGCGTGTTTCCATCAGGAGGTGGTGAACATGCCTGGAGTGAAAACAGGCCAAGCAAGGAGCGTGTTTGGACAGGACTAAGTGATAACATCTACTGGGCCACAGTGGGATAATGTTTTGCAGAGTTGTTATCAAAGCTCTCATTGGGGTGTGGGAAGCGAGCAGCCTTTATCAGAAATGAAGTCATGCTTATTGGTTTCTTGACACAGTGCAAGGATAATGGCTAACCAAGATCAAGATTCAGGTATATCTTATGGCAGAATCAGCTACTTTCGTGTGTCCATTCATTCTAAACTTACAGGACTGACTGAAGACTGAACAGGGAACAAATGGCACATAATAGCACAACAGCTGCTGTCGCCTTTAGTCACAGACAATAACTGCAGTTTGTCCTATTAGCCTAGTCTTCCAAAGAGCGAAATAACATTTGTAAATTCTCCCTGAAGAGGAATGCTGCCTTTGCTCCAGTGTGTTGTAGCGAGGCGCTCGCTGCAAGTGAAATTCAGAGTTAAAGAATGAGCAGAGAAAACAAAAGCACTCTTTTCTAAAAAAATAAATAAAATGTTTTATTTATTTTAGGGGCTAACACCAAGTCTGCAGGGGTGGTATCTTGTGGTAAGGTTTGCAGCCTCCTCTTTCTTTAAATGGGGAGTTGGTGAATCTTAAGTTTGGACGTACGTGCATTCATTTCCAACTCACACATAGTAACACTGTTTGACTGTGCACAACATGCAGTGTTCTAGTTTTTCATTTCCTCTACCAGGTACTGATGATTGTGCACATGTGCAGTTGTTAACCTTATGAGATAACAGTGAGATTATGTTCAATACAATTCAATACTTGGTATTGCCATATTTATTTGAAACAATATAACAAAACAGAAAATATCCGTCTATGAGAGAGTAATTATTCTGCTTACCAACACCTCCAGTGTCCAAACATTTTAAGAACCTTTGTTTATCAAAATGTGTTGTCTCCAGGAGATATTTCAGTTGCTACCCCAAGAATTTACAAATAGTACAAATAGATTATTTTTCCAAAATGCTCTGAGTTTTGATTATTTCTAGATACTATACTACTATTTAAACTTTGTATTTTGCAATGATAGGCAACCTTTTATTGCCTTACAGAGAGTAACTGCTTCTCTTGCTGTCAGTTTTATTTTCACTATCACCTGCAAAATCTGTTTCTTTAAAAAAATGTATTTGCATAGCTACTTAATAACCTATAATGCAGTTATAGTTGTTTGTTTTTAGTACACCACCAAGTAAGTTATATAAGTATTTTTTAGAGTGCTGGGCAAAGGCAGCGAACCACATTGCTGTGTGTATTCATGCATGCATACACAGAGAGAATATGCCCACAGGCCTAAAGGCAGTGTCCACTCCTTGGTTTTCCATCTGGTGCTATGGTGACAATGAGTTTAGACCATAAAGTAAACGCCCACATACATCTGCAAAATATCTGCCAATTTCTCTCCTACAGGGTGAGGAATAAAGAAGGAAATGGTAGTATAGCTGGCAGACATTGCTGGTCACTGGCAACATCCTGAAACACTAGGACCATGGAATTAAAGCTTTATCTCTGGATTACCACTAAATATAGACGCTTGGGTTAAATCCAGCGCAAAGTCCATGCCATGTACGTCCTCTGTTTGTGTCCATGTATTGTATAATGTCATGCTCAGCTTGGTATTAAAATGAGGGTGATGCAGCAGGGGATGTTCATAGATATTTGTGCGTGAGAGTGTGTGCTTGCATGTTTGCGAGGCCTGTGTCAAGATTACAGGGATTCCTTATTCTACCTGTCTAAAAACAATTAGCAGGTTTAGCCTCTGGGTGACTACTTGAGTATTGAATTAAGTGCCCAAAACATCTTCAATTTTAAATATTTTTGCCCACAAAAAGCCACAACCAAGAGCAAAATCATACAGGCTCAAAGCAGCAGCTCCAATAAATGTACTTGTGAGTGTATATGCAACAAACCCTTGAGCACTGGGTTGTTAATTAATTGTGTGATTAGGTGACATGATTTAGTTATTGTACCAGTAAATACCTTTGAAAGCAGGTAGTTTCTGCAGCTCTCTGTTGTTGCTCAAGCTGAAGCGAGAGGAGCTCTGCCTCTTGTCCTTTTTGACAGGTGTCTGGGAACCTGGCTGCTTCCCCTTTAGCAGCTGAGTGGTGGGAGGAACACTATTGCTAGCCTTCCTGTTAGAGCTCTGCTGAAACAAGAGAAAAACCCACATTAGTGACACAGAGGTACTGCAAGCAGTGTGAAAGAGAGAGCATGTGCTTCTTTGCAAATCTCACTATCCACTCATCAAGCTGCCCAGCCGTGTCTCAGGCGACTTTAAAAAAAACCCACACAAGGGTTTGTGGGGCTGGATATAATCCTGATGCGGTATCAACTGAATGTGGCAAGTTTCTCACAGCTGGTCCCACCTGCCTGCTGGGATACATACATCAACACACACCTGACGGCACAGAGCGCACTTCACCAGATGCAGCTGTGGAGCTGTGTCACTCTGAGTCACAGGGGAATTATTAAATTAATTTAAGACCCAGCTAAAGTTGGCCACATTTGTACAGCACTACAAGACAGGAGCTTAGGAGCTGGGCCATGAGCAAGCTGTCTAGTAAAGTGGAAAATAAAGTCGAGCTGGCCTCTACTGAAATAGATTACATATTCATGGAATACAAAGATAGGAATTAACTCTTCAGCTTGTAAAAGTATTAAACCAATATAGAAACATTTATGATTTACTAATTTCATACTTTGAATGTGCCTCCAGCCCTCACTGATAGTTTTGTTACCAAGATAACAAATGAAGCCTTCCTATATATTCTAAACACTCCCTGCAATCTCAAACACTTGTGGTTACCAAGTATATGGACAAAGGGAAAGGGGGGGGGGGTGACAACAACAGCTTGCAGCCCAGCAATTTCCATTTGACACAAGGTTGGTGCAGTAGTAGAACTGCTACACGGCTGCTGACACATAACCGCAATGCTACTCGCTGCTATCGCTTGATATTACCCAGCAAGAGATGGCTGAAAGCACAAGAAAATGAATTCAGAAGGTCGACAGTGGAGGAACATCTCAATTCTTTATAAATATGTGCCATAAAGACAAAGTGTATTACTGCAGCCACTAAAATACAAACAGGTGGTGAACAGTCCTAACAATATGAATATTGAATGTCTAGTAAAAAGGAGGACAACCTTAGGCTTTTCAAACCATACAAACAGATGTCAGCTGTCACACCAGCCCTGAAATAAGGGCATCAAGATTTCTGACTTCCTGTGAAAAAGAAAAGCCCTTGAAGAATGCAGGACATAATGATTGAGTGATGTTTAGATATGGTGCTTGCGGAGGTCATGGAAGAAGCTTGACTTAAATTCAGGCTGTTTAAAAATTGTTAAAAACCTTGAATTTGTTACCACATGCATTTTATCATGATAATAGTGTTTGGAACAATACTGTGCACCTGGTACCACCGATTGCCCTCGTAATATTTTCCAAATACAGTGAAAGACCATGCCGTGCAATAATGTGACTAATGATTCGCGCCAGATGCCAGATTGTAAAACCAACACACTGTTTAACAGTTTGTAATGTGGGCGTACGGTACTCCTTTGGCCTTTCCAGATGTGTTGCAATCCTGATGTAAACAAAAAAGTCAATAGCGAGTCCAACCATATTTTTCCCTGTTTTCTTGTAGGCCTACACCTTGACGGGTTGTGTAGATTGGTGCGTTAGCTTTTGATACAAGTGCTTTCTGGCAGTCTTATGACAGATTCCAGCCTCAGAATGCTCACAAGTGTTTATGACCAAACAAAGTGTTTGTCAAGTTTATGACCGAGGTGTTGATTCGAATCTGTGGTCATTTCATTTTGGTGACTTAAAGACAACCATTCCGTGTTGTTTGTGTGTTTTTCTGAGACTAATCTCCTTGCCACATTATACAGTGATTTCTTTTGTAACCAATGGACATGAGAAGTATGACAAGGACTATTAAGTCTCCTTGGAACTATACTGACTGCCTCATATTATTCCAAAAGGTCTTAACAATAGGATCCCACTAGGTGAGACATACTGCTTGCTGTCAGTGAACTTAATGACTTGCTCATCAAGCCGCCTTTATAATACTGATTAGCTTAGTACAAAGTTCAAGTCTTTTTGTCTGGCGCCTGAATTATGGGTGGGTAGTAAAATAGTAGACTAGCATTCATTTTTACAATACTACTTTATATTTTATTGATTTTATTCATTATCAACATTTTAACGACATATTGTAAAATTTTAGTAATGGTACACAGCATGGCAGCAGTATTAGAAAAGGGTTTGAAAAGTACAGAAAAGAGGCATGTTGTTTTATTAAGTATAGCATGACAAGTAAACAGTCAAAATAGTTGGGAAACCTTGGTGAACTCCACTGTTTGGCTGGTGCCATAAACTGACAAGCAATTTAGCACCAGGTTATCAACAAACAGCCACATGAGTCAGGAGAGGAGCAACCATGACCCAGGTACAGCCCAGTCCTGTCAATGAACGCTCTATTCACCAACAGTAGCCAAACAAGCATCCACAGCACATTGCGTCTATATGAGATTCTGATTTAGAGGAGTTCACACTGATGGTAGCTTTGCACCACTGGCCCCTCAAGCAAGCCAGTACATCAAATGCCTAATCCTGGGATTCCTCTCTCACTACAATAATATATCTCACCATGGACTGAACCCGACTCACATTCATTATTAGTATGAGAGCAAAGCTTGATGACTTTTTTTTTTTTTAAACCCATAAAAGCTGCGATTGAAAGGGTCAAAATCCCCACGTTGCTTGTTATTCTACAAAACTTGGCTGCAAGAAGAACTCTGATGCCACTTAAGCTATGAAAATATAAGCTATATAAATAGTGGGGACTGATGTAGCCGATAGCATTATTTTTTACAGGTATCCCAGCCATCCTCTGTAATATTTATAAACAGATTGACAATTCTGTCAGATATGAAAAATAAAGTGACAATCTTGTTGCTACATCACCAAGATTTTCCATTATGCTTAGAACAGTTTACTGATTTGAGGGCATGATCTTATCCCATCTGAGTGTCTTTGTCCCACAATCACTGCAAAGGACAGCAACAGACACTTGACAGTGCAGGGGTGAAACTTGTTGATTAATTATGCCACTGATAATGCATTTTTGAAACACTGACGATGTAATATCAGTGGCATTTAAACGTGTGTCAAAGTCCTACTGTCTTGTGGGAAGTTCTCCTGCTAAAGTGTCCTGGGTTAGCCTACCTCATGTTCTGAATTTTCTTGTCCTCCTCCACTCTTGCCCACTTTGCCAGACTTAGAGGACTCCTGAAAGAAAAGATTTAAGTACTTGAGTCAACTTGACATTACCAGATAAGTAGGTTGACAACACCATGAAGCAGTCTATGAATGAATGCCGCCATGTAAAAATCGTGGCTAAATATAGCATGCCTGCCTGCCAGTGCCCACCCAGTCTCACACTCCTGTTTGAATACATTAGTCTGCTGCTAGCTAGCAAACGGTACTTCAGAGTCAATAGCATTCACATGACCCCGGCTTTCGGCTTAAACAACACACAAAGCGCTTAAATTTACACTTAAAAACACACACACACACACACATTGTCAGGGAAAGCATGTGCATTCAAAGAACAGTAACCTATCTCACTTCTGGATAACGGCGCTTTATTTAAACAAGGCTGCACAACGCACTAAATGCAAACATATTGGCAGGATAGCGGCTAGCTGGTGATGACTGCCGGCTGGCTAATGTTAATATGATGGGACACGGCGCTAATAGCCAAATGTCTCGTTATGAGGCCGGTTTATCAGTAAATATTCAGAAACGCACCCCATGAAAACTTTATTTACTACCGCCTTAAATACTTGGCAATTCTCAGACTCACCTTGTCTTTTTTCGTTTTATTCGGCATTGTACAACCGTAACCGCCCTTGCTCCCCTCTAGGATAGTCCACAATCAAAACCTTGACAACTCTCAGGGCACCACACTGTAAGGCGGTTCATCCTGTCCTCGCCCTGTGATTGGCTGCTGTCCGTCAGCTGACGCCAACGTCTCAGATTGACACGCTGAGCATTGCGAGGCGGTGGGGAGCTCCCTGCCGGTGACAGGTAGGCTATTACAACACATGAGACAGCAGGCATAGTCATGTTCTGGCCGGTTAAAACAATGGTGGGATCGCCTTTTATCTTCTTGGTTTTTCCACTTTAAGATCCTATCCCATTATTCCAATACATTATCTTTTCTCTCACTACCAATTTAAACAAAATTAATGTTGCATATAGGATTACCCTGAGTATGAACATATTTTTTTCTACTCCAGGCTTCTTATATGTAAATGTTTGCTGGTGTTCTTGGTCTTCTATATAAAACTAAATATAATTTGGATTTTGGACTGCACAAAATATGTTACAGTGAGTATGTCAACTTGGGCATTAGGAAATTATAATGGGCATTTTCATAATTATTCAACATTCTTTTCTGTGCACATGTGCTTTTATAATAAATTCTCATTACTTCACATTCTTCTTTCACATTGTTTCACATTCTACTAAAGCATGTGTTAGACTAGATCTGTGATAATAGTTTATATAATTTTCTGTTTGTACACAACTTTTCTTCCCCTTGGTATGGTAGAATATCTGAACAGTTCAGTAGAACCTTCTTTGAATGCAACAGCTTTAGCGTTGCATTACTGCCATCTACTGGAATTTCACTGTCACTTACAATGTCTATTTTCCCACTGTATTGTATTAATCAATTCAAATTTTTCCCAAAAATCTCTCTTAATAAGTTAACTTTGCCCTGCCCCTATAAAGGCCGACATTTTGACATTTCAGAGTAGAGAAAAGCACAGGTGTAAATAATAAAATGAATTCTTCGTCATTCCGTCTTAATTCTTCAATTGTGCATGCTGACTGGCCGTCACACTGTTATGGTTACTGGGACACTTAAATACAAGGGAGCCAATGTTAAGGTTACTTATAACCTTATGAGACAGAGGCGATATTATCATAAAAAATCACCACTTGTCACTTCCACCTCTTTAGTCATACACACACACACACACACACACACACACACACCATTTGTCCGGCATGGAAACTAACACACACACACACTTAACAAGGTTAATACAAACATAACAACTACATTACTGACTTTCTCACTCTCAAAACAATATTGAATACTACTTGAAGTAACTCAGCCTGTTCTATGAGTATGTGAGTAGCACACAGCATTTGAGCTCAACATACCAGCGGATTCTTATTGCAGTTATGCAATTTACTCAATAAACACAGATCCATGACTCATTTTGGGTCCTAAAGACTGATGTAGCGATGTCCTTGAAAGTTTCTTTTGATTCAGTTCAAAATGTGTGCCTTTTTATCGAAGGCTACAATGAAAGATCCACCAGTCTAAAACATTTATGAGTATTGTAATATCTGTTAACCAAAAACTGTTCACATCCTATCCTAGGCTAGCCATTTGTGGAGTCAACCCTTACCTTCTGCTGCATTGTAAGTGTCTCCATCTTGTTCATTTGATTTAACAGTTTATGGACACAATTATTTGTATTTTGCTTTCCAATCATTTTTATTTCTTCCACCAGTATTTGTTTACCTACAATTTACCCTATGGACTGTAATGTATGTAATGATGGAACTTATCTTCAACTATAAATTAATATAATTGTACTGTATTCTACTCATATTTCCCATTTAGTAACTACTTAAGCAACATTGGATAGGTAACTCATCTGCTACTCATCAGAGAATCAGTAAGGATGGACAAAACGTGACTTGTTAACATGGTAAATATTTATTTATGGCTCTCACCCGCTTCAAATAACGTATCAATTTAAATATTTACAGTTAAAGTAAGAATGCACAAAGAACATTGGAATGTCAATAAATACAAAAAAAAGATAAAATTCAAGATACAAAAAAATAACACTTTAAAAATAAAAGTTCCAAAAGAAATCAATCTGAACTGCATATGGTCAATGCAAGGGGAAATAAAGTGAACTTCCAAAAGGAGTTGAGAGGGAGGGTGAGGCGTTCCAGGCTCATTTACAACACTAAACTTTAAATTTTATACTATTACATCTGAAAGCTAGCAGGTAATAGAAACAGGCCTAGTCCACCTCCTCCATCCTGGATGTGTCGTCATCGTCCCCTTCAAGAGGGGGCATGTCCTCCGTGGGAGCAGAGGTGGCTTCATCTGGTGTCAGATCATCTTCATCGATACCTAAAAGAGGTAGGAAGCAGATTATGAGTCAGTGAAGCCAGGTGATTATTTTAAGTCATTTTATTGCCAATACAGTGAAAGTATGTAGCTGTTAAAATGTATAGCTCATGCATACATTAAAATAAAAGCTTTACAATGTGTAAATAAACACAGATGCTCACCAAGACCCAGCTTGATCATTCTGTAGATGCGGTTGGAGTGTGTCTGGGGGTCATCCAGTGTGAATCCTGAAGACAGCAGGGCGGTCTCAAACAAGAGAATGACCAGGTCCTTCACAGACTTGTCGTTCTTGTCAGCTTCTGCCTTCTGCCTCAGTGTCTCCACGATGGGGTGGTCAGGATTGATCTCAAGGTGCTTCTTAGCAGCCATGTAGCCCATGGTGGAGTTGTCCCTCAGAGCCTGAGCCTTCATGATCCTCTCCATGTTGGCCGTCCAGCCGTAGGTGCTGGTGACAATGCAGCAGGGGGAAGAAACCAAGCGGTTGGAGACTGTGACCTGTGGAGGTGAATGAGGATTAAGACCATTTTCTGCCTTATTTGCAGTGGATTCTACACAATATAAAAGATATACATATTTTTGTGCTTTTAATCGATCAATCTGCTCACCTTCTCCACCTTCTTCTCCAAAATGTCCTTCATGATCTTGCACAGGTTCTCAAACTGAGCCTTCTTCTCCTGCTGCTTCTTCTTCTCATCATCATCCTCAGGCAGCTCCAGGCCTTCCTTGGTCACTGAAACCAGGTTCTTGCCCTCAAACTCCTTCAGCTGCTGCACACAGTACTCATCAATAGGCTCGATCATGTAAATGACCTCGAGGCCGGCTTTGCGAAGGCGCTCCACGAAGGCAGAGTTTGCCACCTGGTCTTTGGTCTCGCCTGCAATACAGACAGACATTACAATGCTGTCACATGCTTACGTAAAAACACATTATTTAACTCACTTCATGTTATTTTAGAATGCATTAAATTTTCATTAACATTTTATAGATGAAGTGCATCCTCACCAGTGATGTAGTAGATGTGTTTCTGGCTGTCTTTCATGCGTGTAACGTAGTCCTTTAGGGAAACCATCTCATCTCCAGAAGCTGAGGTGTAGTAGCGCAGCAGCTCAGACAGCTTCTTCCTGTTCTGAGAGTCTTCATGGATGCCAAGCTAAAAAAGACAAATAAAACAAAATGTCAGTAACATGCCGTTGAAAAGAAAGTTGCATCAGTAGACATGACTAAAGTTGACATTTAATTCTGCAACATTATCTCTTCATTAACTATAACATTGTCAAACAAAAAAACTGATATTGGTCTAAAGTGTGCCATTGATAACCAGAGTGCCTCCATTTAAACAGAAGATGGCAGTAAGGAGCTCCAGACCCAAAGCAGCTTTACATCGAAACAACATTGCAAAAGGATCAGACAGATGGTCAGAGAGACAAACGGTAATCCCTAACTAAAATACCAAAGGTTTTTGTAAAGTTTTGCACTTTACACAAAAATAACCTCCACCCTGCTCAAATTCAAATTCCATTTGTCTTGATTTCTGAGGACATTAAGGACATTAGTATTAAATCAAGGTTTTAACACACGGTGGCTGCCAAAAGTGGAAATGTGACAGGATTATGAAGATTCACAACCTGCACAGTGCCAGGTTAGACACTAACCTTGATGTTCTTGGAGAACTGGTCGTAGTACTTTTTGTAGTTGTCCTTGTCCTCAGAGAGTTCAGTGAAGAGTTCCAGGCACTTCTTGACCAGGTTCTTGCGGATGACCTTCAGGATCTTGCTCTGCTGCAGCATCTCTCT
>JAVQJL010031618.1:0-26967 GCA_036024295.1 Nannoperca obscura | reverse complement strand
TTATCTCAGGGCACTCAATCACATGGAGCCGGTCGAGACCAACTTCCACACACACAAAGACCCAACGTTCCCACCATGAGAAAGCACTAGGCGACAATGGCAAGGAAAAACTCCCTTTTAACAGGTAGAAATCTCGAGCAGAACCAGGCTTTAGGTGGGCGGTCATCTGCCTCGACCGTGTGGGTTGAAAAGAAAAGGGGAGGGGGGGGCAGGAGAGAGAGAGCAGGAGGAAGGAGAACATACAGTAGTACAGTATAACAATAATAGCAACATTGGCGTTGAGCAGGAACACAGGGGCAGCAGGAGCAACCACAGATCCAGACTCTACAGCGCCGGAGGCAGAAACACCTGCAGAAATCTTTAGGAGAGAGAGAGAGGGGGACGAGAGAAGCACACAGCAGGGGAAGAAGGTGAATTACTGACAGCCTTATTGTGAATATGAATCCTTTAGGCTTCTCACACCTGGGAGCACCTGCTAACTGTTACCATAGCTAAGAAACACAATGAAACAGGGTTTAGTTATATTTATATTTCTACACGTAGTTAGAACAGATTGACAACAGGCGTTTTCAGACCATACATTCAGGGTTTTTTCTTCTTCACATCGCCAATAGGAACACTGGAGTTGGTGTAGATACATCACTTACACAATATTTTTATATTTTATATTTTTCCCTACACGTACATGCTCAATAAAGCCTGAACTTCATTGTCGGGCCAATTGTTCATATTTTGGTGAATTGTTTAATTAGGGCTACTCCTACGAGCTGTAGGGGTATCAACGTAACTTACATCACTCAAGGTTCCTCCTGTGCTGGCGGAGTATCAACTCTGAAGTAGGAGCTAAAAAGATCCCTCTAAACAGTGTTCTAAAAACTACCATTGTTCCCAGTTCCTGCAGTGCAAACACAATAAAAAGGGAGGGGTCCTCCAACTGTTCTTAGAACTATGGAAAAGTCAGAAAACACCTAATGTCACAAATTCCAGGATGCCCTTGCAAGTTTGATGAGACATCTTGTTGTTTTTCATCATGGTTCTATGCACTTTATATAAAGCTCTTATTTGGAAGTCGCTTTGGATAAAAGCATCTGTTAAATGCCTAAATGTAATGTAATGAAAATCCTGTATGTTCTCTCCGCTTTGCATATCATCATACAATAGTTTTTAGAAGTACTTTTTTCCTTTTTTGGATTTTTAGCCATGCTAGCAGCAGAGCTAGCAATGTTGGTCATTCATTAAACACAATACAATAACATTTTCGGTGGACTTTGTGTACCTGGTAAATTCCCACGTCTTTCAAGCGCCACACCACAATTTGTAACGCAAGCTTTGTGGCAAAGATTTATAGCATCCAAGCCCAAGCTGAGCTAACTTCAATTACATCATTAGGGTTTATTTCTTCATATTATCTTTTTTTAGAAAGCAACTTTCAGAACCACAGAAGAAATTGAACAGCTATTTTTACAGACTTCATGTGTAAAACCAGTGCCCCTCTAAATTTAAAATAAGGACCAAGCCCAAACCTTGACACAAAAAAAATGTAGACAGAGTTTGGGAGTGAAAATGAATGTTAAACTTAAAGTTTCATCCCGATTATCTGTTGTAAACATTAGCAATATCTTGCAGAATTATACTTCCTTGTTCAACCTATTCCGGCACAGTGTGGTCAGCACTGCTATTTGCTGCTACACCACTCCCTGCTGCTCAGCCTCCCTCTGCATTAACGTTTCTAGCATTTGTATTTATGTGAATTCAGCATGTTTGTCCATTCAATATGGGCTTATGTTCATTTAATTGTTGTTTATCCCAGGCTATGCCATGGGGTTCATTAAATGTGAATGTGTATTGTTGTGGTAACATATGGATAATACCTTAATGAGTGTCAACACCAAAATGAAATGTGTTGTAAAATGTAATCAACCCATAGGAAGGATCATTTAACCTTTGTGTTACAAACAAGGAGTTCTCAGCAATCAGAAACTTTGTTTTTGATAGAAATTGGGCTTAAAGTGTAAACACATACAAACATTAGTGGAATACACACACACACACACACACACACACACAGTGCTTTTTCTCTAACCTGTGGAGCTGATGGAGTTTCTGTGGAGCTTTGTCGATAAGATCAATGCTGCAACAGGCTTCAGTGAGTTTGCTTTAACATCACAAGTGTGTTTGTGTGTCGCTCTCTCTCCAGTCGAGCTGAAAGATCACCTGCAGAGCTTCGTGGAGGAGACCAACGCTCAGCACAGCCCTGGGTTCATCAAAGTGGTTCACCATGACAAGCAGGAAGGCCTGATCAGGTCTCGAGTTAGCGGATGGAGGGCCGCCTCCGCTCCTGTCGTCGCTCTGTTCGATGCGCATGTGGAGTTCAACATTGGATGGTGAGCAACCGGCTTCATTTCATACTGTAACTACAGCAGTGTATGCAATAAAACTACACGTTAAAAATACATCAAGCTAGGTACACACTTCCTGGTCCTAGATGACAGCAAGTGGTGATCAAATCATGAAAAGTAAGAATCATGTGATCCTACTCTGCAGTATTGTGAGTGTAAGCCTGATATATCTCAGTCCTGTGTGCCATAGCGCTCTGGGGTGTCCAAAAAGTGTTAAAAACTCATCAATGACCACACTGTTGTTGATGATGACGACGTGTTCCTTCTTCACCATGAACACACACTGTAGTTTATTTTTACTCACATACACCATCCTGCTGCCTTGAATACTCACTAGCTCAGGGTTTCTCAACCTTTTGTAACTTAAGGTCCACTTCTGATTGTTAAAACATTTCCAAGGACCACCTTCACAAAGCATTTATCAAAGAAGCTCCTCTGCAATCTTAAAGCGTTTCTCGCTACGAGCTACAAGCAGCAACCATATAGCTAGCTTTCAAAGAGGCTTTGGACTGAGTTTTTAATGTTGTGAGGACTTTCTGTTTTGCCTGAAGCTCGCTCCCAACACATCCCAGGTGCTTTGTGTTGAAGTGTCTCTAAAGCGTTGATGGTTTTAGCGCCTCATTTGACAGGATCAATCCCAGTATTGTCAATACACTCTGCTTTGCACTGCCTGCCATTATGATTCCAAATGTTATGTATTCAGTTCATTCAATGAAATCATTCAATACATTTTATCACCAATAAGTGATTTACCATCGTTAGGCATTTTTTAACTCTTCTCTGTTAATTGCTTGAATGCATGTGTGTTGAACCACAAGATAGTGTTTAATAGTAAACAACAATCTCTACAAAGTTCTTGCACTCCAGAAATACACCACTTCTGCGTTGCTCCACCAGAAATGGTGTATTTCACTATTTAATGCAATTGTTTGGAACAAACTAATCATGACTCAATGGCAGATAAGTGGAATTTCCTGTGGGAGTGATTTGAGTGATTTTGTGAACATTTAGTCATGTTTTACACATGTATTTGTACATGTGACTCTGGGTGTCTACAACGAACAGGTAGAATCTATGACATCTCAGGTAAGAGAGCTTTGGATGTTGTGCATAGACTGCTACTGCAAGTGTATTTCATTATTCCTCCTTGGCTGGTGCAGCTGTAACCAGCTACTTGATAGAGCATGTGATAAACACTTGGGCAAAGAAAAAGAGAAGGAAATTGAGAAAAGAATGAGATGCTGAATGTTATCGTTCATTCAGCAGCCACTTTATTTGAAAGGTTGCTGATTAAATCAGGAAAGAGGCATCATTTCACTGTGTGGGCATTTGTTTTTCCTCAAGACACATCAGTTTATCAGGCAGAGCAGCGGTGAACACGAAAAAATCTATTTATAAGCTGCTTCATGATCGTCCCATTGTTTCCGAGTACTATTAAGAAGTGATGTAGCTGTTACCCGTTGTCTTGTGAATTCATCATTCAAGTAGGTGTAAGCCTTCAGCTCCAGAGAGCAACAGAGGCAGCTTTGACATGTTTATTAGTATTTTGGGTCACAGAGTAAGTTGATTATGTGAGAAGCTGGCAATGGAGGGATTTAATTGCAGACTCTCTGGTGTATAAAAGAGGTGGTTTTGTATTTTGTTAAGTAGTTGAGGTTGGGATTGTTCTGGTCCATAAGGCCTAATTAAACCTGCAGTCCTGGGGTTGTTCTGTTTGACTGTCGGGGAAGCAACCTGCATCCTCAGTGACAAAAACACTTCTAATGCAGGTGTGAGCGGATGCTCATTAAACTGAGACTTGGTAAAAGACCAATTTAGCCACTTTGACAATAGTCAAAGAAGATCTTAACGTCTCGATCGTTAACATTTGACATTGAATATTGATGCAGCAGCCTACACCAAAACAATAAAATGAGAGTTGATGCTGTCATCTATTATCTGTCACGGCTGCTACCTCCAAGGTGTCCTGAAAATGATATTTTTTATATAGACATAGCATTGTTTTATGTTCTTATTCTTTTACAGATTTATTCTTTTTACATACAGTGCATGTTTCACAGATTTACTGGGGGTAAAGAGGACAGAATTACTAGATTTATTTCTGGTTAAATAAAAATTGCTTTGTAAAACACAGTACTGAAGTGGCTGTACATGAAATTTATTAACTCAAAAAGTTAAGTTACTTTTTAAAGAAATGCAATCAGGAAGTGCAAGCTAAAGGCAGCAGGAATCTGGAACACTGCGTGCTTGTCAATAATAGACTGTTGGGATGCTGGCGTCTCTTGAGAACTGTGAATTTTAAAAGGCTAAAATATAATGAGAGAAAGTGGCAAGCAAACCAATTTGTATTTTGGTGAAGAATAGAAAACCAATTCAGTATTAATTAATTCATAAACTTTATTATTCCCAAGGTGAGGAAAACATAGAAGAAATTTAAATCAAGCACATGCACACATGTTAGTGTGCAGACTGACATGAAGCTCAGAATATGAAATTAACAAAATCAGAGACAGAACATAGCCTTGAGTACTAGGGACCATCAAATCCAACAGTTGCTCACCCACTTTTAATTGTAGGTGTCAGAAAATGTACAACCCAGGACATGGGATCAGCATCTAGACCAAAATGCATTTATAATGGAAACCTTTTTGTTTGTGGTATTAAAAGTTGATGATAAATCAATGAATAATCTACACCATGTGGCAACTGTGGCAAAATAACTCAAGACATATGCAAAGTATCTGGCAAAATTGTAGTGAAGTCCTCACTGTAATGTTATATATTGCAGGGATTCCTCACATGTTGGATATTGAGAAGAAAGAAAAGTGTATATTACAGAAAGTCACAAAAATATGTTTAAAATGTTCCTGCGATTTACATCAAAGAGGAAAAGCAACAACTGATGCATGATGCAGGTTAAAGAACTACAAATAAGGACAGAGTGGATTAACGGTTCATTGAGCAGCTTTGTACAATAAGTCCAGGTCTCATCTGCTGTTATTGTGTTCCATGGATTTTCAGCTACTTTTCCTTGGAGCAGGCTCAGGTGTGTGATTTGTTTTTTTATTCAAACATTCAGAAAATAAAGCTGTGATAAAAACATCATATGAACCTGATTAAAATGAACCGTTACCGGCGTAGGAGTCACATATTTTTTAAAGGATTGTTTCTTTGTGTTCACCATCATCATCACTAAAAATAATGGAATATCAACAACAGTGTGTTGCACAGCAACATTAATAATGTCAAGAACTGCTTCTTTCATCAAAGTTGACATTGTGTGATGGGATGGGCTCAACTCATTTATGATGAATTTACTTACTTTACTTAGTCACTCTAAAGAGTAATTACTGTAAAAAATGACAGTGGACAGAACAGTACAGAGCTACAACAGGGACAGCATACTGTGACTCGTGTAGTTTAATCAGTCCTGCATTCACTGTAAGAAGATGAATGGACATTTTAAAGCTTCAGAGGCTTTTTTGACACTGCAACAGATTTTTTCGCTCTTTGCATGAGATAGATCTGATGTTACATGGCAACTACATTCACTTGATAATCAACGTTTTTTCCTGTAGATCAAAGATCTATGCTATCATTTAAGATGTTAGCTCTCCAGTTTTCAGATTTAAGGAGGTAAATATCAGTGTTGTCTCTGTGTGCCCTGGACAGAGTTAAGTGCCAGAGAAGTTTATATGGCGGCCTAGGGAGGGACTCACAGTGATGTTATTTCCAAATAAATAAAAGCACTGTAGCTACAAAAGTTTGCAGCTGCCGCTTATATCTCTCATACAGGGGCAGGATTGCACACTGTTGCAACTCTACCATGAGCAAAATTTCTCCAGCTAACAAGATAAGCATGTAAAAGACGGTCAGTCTCAAGACATTAATGATCCACATAAAGATGAACTGTAATAATTGATGATCCAATTCATTTTCATAATGTGCCGTCAAATAAATGTGGTGTTCCTTTGTGAAGATTATCTTGCTGAACAAAACATAGAAGTATCATAAACAAGCTTATTTTCCAAGATCCAATGGAAAGATCCCATTGGCTTTTTGTCAAGGGAGCCACGGCGATGCTAATTTCCAGGTTGCCCTAGAAAAATATGTCATCCCTGCAGCTCTCTATAGTGTGTCAGATTTCACCCGATGATATCCCCATCACAATGCTAGACATACTGTACATGGTCAGGGCTATCATATCCCCTCTCCCGTCCCCATATCTATGTCTCGTTACTGAACAAGACTACTGCAGTGTAATGGCTGTGTTTATTAATTCATACAGAACAGCGATCGTAGTGAGTAAAAGGTCTGCAGCGTAATCTAAAAGAAAGGATGTTTATTACTAAAAAGGAGAAGACGATTGAGTACAAGCAGCCAATCACAGTTCCTTGCAGTCCCCACATGGTATTTCCATCGATGCCAGAGCCCCGACATTATAGCAGAGAAGTTTCAATCCAGTTTTAGTCTTGCATCACATTTAATGGAGGCTTACATGTTTCAGGTGTTTAAGCTAAGCTAGGTTAAACATGACAAAAAAAGACTAATTAACCCTCTCCTCTGAATCTGGGTTAGATAAAATAAGCATGTTTACAAAATGTTGGAGTGTTGCATTAAGGCTGAAGAATAGTATATTTAACAGAGGTTACTAATTTTAGTGTTTCCATTCTACCACCATATTACATTGGTCCTACCTGATTCAAGATGCAACTGATGATCTTGATTAGAATTTTGAGTTTCGTGTTGTGTTCAATGGCATTTTTATGTGGACATTTCCATTTATTTCATAGCTCTCACTCCTAACACTTTAGGAAATAGAATTTAATACCAACCGTGTTGTGTCATGACAAGTATGTTGACACACAATAGAAATGTTTCTTAATGATTCCACTATGCACTAAGTAATGGAAGCAGCAGTTAATTACTAATCTCACTAGCATAGTTGGTTATGTTTAATCTATCACAGTGATGAGGTAGCTGAGGTTCATAACACGTTACTCTTTGCAAAAACACAGTAATCAAGTGCTGCTTTCATTTAAACACAAATTAAGTGTCAGTCTTTTTGAGCTTCGTACACTTCATCACCTCAGGGTCTCCTCTTTAAAACACTCCTGTACAACAGCACTGCTGTTTACCTGTTAGTCATTTTGACAGCCTGAAAAATATCACACACTCACACTCACACAATACCAATTCATAGGCAGGCAACACATTTGTTCTGGCTTTCTTTCTTTCTTGCCCTTCTACGTACACACACACACACACACACACACACACACACACACACACTTGGATTGGGTTGGATTCAAAATAACATTTGTTGCTACTGTGTCCCAGATTAGACAAGAGACACTTACAACATTCTTAACCCCTCTACCCACCCACTCCAACTCTCTCTCTCTCTCTTTCTCTCTCTCTCTCTCTCTACATACACACACACACACACACACACACACACACACACTCGAAACTCCCACATATTGCCATAGAGGAGGTATTGGTCTATGACTAATGAAATCATTCTTGGCAGAGATACAAAAGAGCTCAGCTGCAGATACACACTTTTTTTGTCTAATCTCTTCAAACACACACACATTTACAACATTTTTATTGGTGTTTAAATGTTTCTTGGTCTGCTGCTACATCGCTGTGGTAAGTTGTGTGTGTGTCAGTATTATTAGCACTTTCGGTAACACATCTGAATTCACAAGTAGTAATCAACAAATTGTGTACACGCCTCCTAATCCCCTGTTTCATTTCTTTCTCCTTCTCTTTAATTTCTTATCTCCCTTTCCCTCTCCTTTGTCTTCCTCCACTAACACCTTCCTCTTTATCTTCCTTCCTCTGTGCGCCTTCCTGTGCTCTGAAACTCGCCCACCCTCTCACACATTTATTTTGTTGTAGGAATTGAGAAATTACTGTATAATTACCAACAAACCGCTGACTGCTCGATCTACATAATTGTCTCTACCATATATTGCAATTATCTGCTATTTTGAGTCAAACACAAGTAATTACAGGGTGTTTTATGTTACAGAGATTGTCTGACTGTAATCACAATAATCCTCAATCATCTCCACCTATTGTATATGTGCTGTCATCTGCACGTAAACGGAGAACACATAAAATAACATAATTATACGATGCTTACTGATACATGTCAGTGTGTAGCGACCCACATTTACTGACTACTCTCAAATAGCTTCCCCTTAGCTCCACAGAGCGTTTTACAATACCTGCCTAGCACCAGGCTAATTGGTGATGAACATAGTGGAGCATTTAGCATCTAAAAAGCTGCATCATTTTCTCAGGTGGGGGTGGAGTGAATATTAGACTTACATGCATCAGGTGGCCAGAAATCTCCAAATAATAGCTAATGTTGTGCCATATATATGCTCAAACCAGGGAGGTTTAGTCGATATGTTACGCGTCTTAAATGGGAAGCCACAGGACATCCCAAATAAGCACGGCGGTCAAAACAGATTTTGTTGTTCAATATAAATTTGGAACTATTTGATTTTTTTTCATATCAGACATATCAAGCAACGCTTTATTGAACTGACAGGATTCGGCAGGATGTTATGGGTAGCAGCAACGTTTTCGTAATATAGTAAGAAAGCCAAGTCAAATGTATGCTAACTATGCTAACAACAGATCGGAAATGTGCAACAACATCCGCAACTGCCTGTACCCATCACAGACATCTTCACTCAGACTTGACGAAGCGGAATGATTTTACCTTGGAGAGCAGCGTGATAGCAAGGAGTGCTCACTCTGCAGTTTATTTCTGGGCACTGAAATGTCTTTGACTAATGATTCAAATCTTCTACTTTCAGGGAGCAGCCCTACACATGAGAATGTCTTTGATGGTTATCCACGTTTCTTAGTTATAGTTTCAAATTAGTGATGCTCTGACATTCACCGAGACTACTCTTCTTCTAATGTGAGATCCCCCAACATATTTTTGTATTCCACTGTGAGGAAAATCATTTGGTCCTTTATTGGCATGAAGTCTCACTCTGTGAGCACTGTAACCTTTACCTCGACTACTAGAAGTTTCTTTGATGTGGAGGTCACACTAATTCTGGGTGGGCTGCCTGTATGTATTTTATGTGTTTCATTATTAATGTGTGGTCATAGAACTGTGAACAGTATGCCAGAGGCAAGGTTCAGATCTTAATGAACAATCAGTGTGCAGGATAAAAGAGTCCGTTCTCCTCTGTGATGTTGGGACTTTGTGATGTTATTATCATATATACCTCTGTGGGGCTGAACTGATAAAACATGAATGATTGTGAGGTACGACATCTCATTTGTGTTTTCTCTCTGGTGGGACAGTCATGGGGAGTTTGTATTGAAACGACAGCCTTTGGCAGTTGGTCCCATGAAACAACAATGTAAAATAATAATTTTTCTCTCTCCAGTCAGCCTTCGTGTGTCTTCTGGATCAATAGTAGCATTTTGAACAAATTGTTGTTTTCTTCAGAGTGCAAAGATGTCGGTTTTCATATGTTGAGACATTGGATTTTTCCCCCCATTAGACATGTCATGGGAAGGATTATCAGGACTGGCCTTGAGCTTTTTTAAATTTCTGTCACAAAATCTAAAAGCCAACACTGAGAAAGAACTTTTTGATTGGAGTGCACATTTCTTTCACATAGCTTTTGTCTAATCCTGATCCTTCATCTTACCTTAAAGGCCCTAAAACTGTACTTTCTCAATTTTCCCATGAGTAATCAGGTTCTACACATGATTTTCAGTTAGAACCGTTTTGGTTATGAGAAGTTTCTGTATTTCAGTCTTCTTGGCTTAGGCAGCCAAAGGTGATGTCACATACTGCCGTGCACTAAGCAGAATTTGGAAACATTTGAATCAGAATCTGTTAAGAGTTGGTGGGTTGTTTGGTAACTGTCAATCAAATCTGGTCAAACCACACCCACACAGTTATACAACAACAGCTGAAGTCCTGACATCTCCTCTAGCCTCTGTGCTACGAGCTTCTGTAACTCTCTGCAATCTCTCCTTCTACATTTCTTACATCACTTACTTTATGAAAAAATAAAGTGTGTTCCTTGCTATGCACATTGTAAGACAGTTTTGTACCACAGCACTTGCTTTTAAATACTGCAAATAGACCCCGGCACAGCTTCAAAGGACATATTTTGTCATGACATCCCTAAGCCTCCCAACCCCCAATATAACATGCATATATACTGTGTATATATACACAGATGCTTATCAATCTTAACAATTTATTTTACATTTTTACTATGATAAATAATATTTATCATATTATGTTTTACATGTTACATCAATGTTAAGTTTAATAATATAGCTCCATTCTCAATCACTCTTAAACACAGTATGTCATTTCTGCTGCTAGAGATCTCTCAATCAAAACATTAACAAAATACTTAATTTGAGGATGTCCTGAAGTAACGTGGGATTATGGGAGTTGTTCTGACGTGATTTGGGTATTTGTCCGTGATTTGGATTTTGGTGTTATCGAACAAGTTTGATTCACGTTACTGATTCACGTTACATTTCACCACATTTATTCACGTTATGTCATTTATTTCTGATAAAATAGCCACAAGTTTATGTTAGCTAACGTAGCATTAAATTGCTAACTTACCATTACACAAGTCGACTAGCCATACTACAGCTACTGTAGCTACCGTTATGTGGTGAATTCAGTCATGGAATATTGCAGCATTGTTATCTGTGGTCAAAACAGTCAAACTAAAAATAACAATGAGCGTGTTATATGAACAATGTTGTTAGTTTTAATATTATATAGAAATACAATTATAAAGATGAAGATTTAAAGTTTTTAAGGGGTTTTAAAAAATAACACATTTGAAATAAACATAGTATTTCAGCTGTACTGAAAATCTGTGGATTAATCAATGTGGTTTAGGTAGAAAAAGTTTTGGACACCCCTGCTTCATCTCTTTGACGTGAAGTAACCCTCTCCACTGGCACCCTCACCTTCAGCAACACTTCTGTATCGACAGCTCCCCTGCCCTGTGATTACTGGCCAGGCTGCCAACAAGCCTCTGTGAATCTTATGACCCATCTGATGTGCAAGGCCATCATCACAGCCACAGCCCTGCAGCTTTGCAGCTTTCATCCACTGAATGCAATATTACCTGATCAAGGAGTGTGCTTAATTTGTAGTCCAGGCTTTAGTCCTCTCCTATTTGGACTGTAGAGTTCTAGAGGGGCTCTCTGTTGGCCCTCTCAACACCTCGAGCTGCAGCCAACCTCGCCCTGGTAAGCAATGAATTCTAACACCACTTCCTCTCGAATTAACCTCTGGTAATAGCTTACAAGGTTAAATTGGGTGCGCTCAATCTCTCCAGGACTTTCCATGCCAGCCAGTGCCTTACTACTCTCACTAATTCTGCTCTGTCTTCCTTGAAAAGCCCTGGCCAGCACTCCTTTCAGTCCTTGATTCAGCTCCAGCATTACTCCTCACTGGTGGATTGACCTTCCTAATCCTCACTAACTTCAACTATGGACTGACAATCCCTCGCACTTATTTCACTTATTTGATTTCCTCCCTTTTCTTCCTTCTTTTTATCCAGGTGATCTTTCTCTTGTTGTTTTTACTGTAACATACTTGTGTGTTCTTTATGACTTTGTCACTTTGTATGGCAGTGGCACCACCCTATGTAGGACTACAGCCTTTTCGCTTGAGGGTGGTCAAATTTACACCGCTCATCACCAGAACGAAGCTGCCATCCTTAGAGGACCTCTACACTAGCCATACTTAACCAATGGCTCGCAGACCAATAATGGGCCTCAGATCGCCATCTAGTGGGCAGCAGAAGCAGTGCTACTGCCAAATAGTTGGATTCAGATAAATAAAAAAAATGTCACATTAAACTGCATAAGATCAATGACCAGTTTGAATATCACCATCAATCACGTCACATCATCAGATAGAGACAAACGTGTATTGCTGTTAGCTAGCTAACGTTCCCTCAGAGGCAGGGATACGAAAAGGATCGGTTTCTGTTGAAAGTGATGTGGCAGAAACCCTGCGCCAGTAAAAGCTCCAAAGAGTGTGGTGAGGAAACATGATCCTGAATCCATTTGGATTCATAATGGCAGGCAGTGATGCTGAACTGAAGAGCGCTAAAACTATCGAAGCTCGAGAGACACTCAAACACAGCACCTGGGATGTGATGTTTTTTTTCTAATTTATTTAGGAAGGTGGTCCTCAGAATGTTTTTAACACTCAGAAGTGGGCCTTATGTTACAAAAGGTTGAGACGGCAAAGAGGATCATTAAAGACCCCACAAACTGTTCTGCCTGCCGTCCTGTACCACACCACCAGACCCTCATCATCCCTCAGTTACTGCATTTCAGTGAGGAAAGACTTCAGCATGAGTGAACAAATATGTATAGACACACATGCATAATAAACATGAGAAATGTAAAGAGTCTTTTTAGAGCGTATTGTGACTTCATCATATTTCATATTGTATAGGATGTGTGTGTGTGTGCGCGCGGGCTACCTATTTGGCTCTTTTCAGCTTTCTTCAACAGCTATTTGTTTCCTTTGTCTGTCTGCTGTTTGGTGCTTGGCTGGAAGTGCACAGTGGGTACAACTGCCTGCTGCTGCTGCTGCTGCTTGAAACAGAGTTGTTCAAACATACAGACTAAAGCCCTGTAGGTGCACCTAATTAAGAATGAGACCTCTAAATGCTGGCACCGTCCCCCGCTTCTCACAGACTCAAAAGAGAAGTTGAGAAAGGCTCAATGGTATGCAGAGCCCTCTAACACACAGGCTCAACAACACTGCCAGTCATGCTCATTTGGTTTCCCTTGTGAAACAAAAGGACACATTTTTCTACTCCACTCAACTACTTAAAACTAAATTGTTGCTTTGAAAAGCTCTTTTCTTTAATAACTTTAATGAGCTACCTTAACTTTATTGTGTATTGTGGCAATTTTAGAAATAAATTTAAATATGATGTTTAACGCAAATACAATCACAAGCTTTTGATTTTTGTGAGAGGCAAGGAAATGATTTTTCTGGCACACAGAGTTAATCTGTCCTAAAACAAAACAAGGAGCTAAAAAGCAGAAAGAAGAGCTGCAGAGCTGGTGATTATTCTTGGTGACTATAAGTACTATTGACTTAGGGATAACATAAGAGATACTGGCTATATGATTTTGGAAAGTTATTCATATCTTATTATTGGAATTTGGGAAATTAATCCATTAGATGAGAAGAACGTTGATTGACCCTCCTAGATCATTAGCAGCTCATGCTGCCACGTTATTAAATAATGGGTCCTACATGAAGACACTTTTTTCATCTTTGTTTGAGAGATTTGTGTATTCTTTTTTGTCTTTTTTTAAAGCCAGGTTTTCAGGAAGAAGTCTAAGATTTAATATATTTGAATGGATGGCCATGTCTTGTTTTAGCTAATGTAGTCAAGCTTTTTTTAAAATCAGACTTGGCTGCAGACATTTCAAACATTTCAGACATTTTTTACCTTTCACTTTTTTCTTTGAATGTTTGAATGATCACTTATTATAGTGTATTCTAGAAGCTTGGAGCTCTGCAGCCAACAATGTATCACTGACTCATGGATTCTTTTGCTGCCACCTTTTAAACACATTCTGCCTGGGTTCTGTCGTCCAACAGGGCAGAACCTATTCTGCAGCGAATAAAGGAAGACCGGACCAGGGTGGTGTCTCCCTCTTTTGACAACATCAAGTACGACACCTTTGAGATCGAGGAGTACCCGCTGTCTGCTCAGGGCTTTGACTGGGAGCTGTGGTGTCGATATCTGAACCCACCAAAGTCCTGGTGGACACAACGCAACCACACAGCCCCGATCAGGTGAATACAGGATGAGCTGAAAGACTTGTGTTTTTGAGTATAACAACAAAACCTTCTAGACAGTTTTGTTTTATTGAAGAAAATGAAGCGAGACACCAGAAAAATAATCTGCCATTGCAGTATTAATTATTAATAATTTGGCTTGAAGCATATTGAAGTAGGTTTGATATGATCACTTACTAAGCTCATTGTTTTTACATTATAATTTCTTGAACACTAATCCCCATGAATAATTATGGATGTAAATTCTGGTAAGTGTAGTGTCCATATTCCAGTACACATTAATTGTTACACAGAAAAACTGCAGTCTCACCTGAAGCAGTGGGCAGTTCCACACATTTAGCACTTCTTCAGCAATATATCCTGAAATGGGTATAATGGTCCATTTCTTTAGTATTGTTGGCCAGGAAAACATTACCAGTATGACAGATGAAGACTGCTTAGACACTGCAGAGGCTACAACAGAACAGCCCAGCAACAAGAGTAAAATTGCCTACTCACCAATCTCTGCAAGAGGATAATACGTCTGTTGTTTTGGTTCATGGCAAGCAAATCAATGATGCAGTGTTTATAGATCTGGACAAAGACAAGAGGCCGTCTCCAATTCAATATTGTAAGGGAGGAAGATAAATTCCCGCTATCTTCTTAAGTACTTTTTCTCAAGTACAATTTGTCACTGACTTTGCTTGCGAGGACCCCTTTAGTGTATTGTCGTTTCTTAATCACTTTCCAGGCAGTTCTGACAAAAAAAAAATTAAAGTAAATATGTATGTATGTTCTGCCAGCTTCCTTGGTTATGGCTAAGGAAGCTGGCAGAACTCACAGAGACCAATGTCTCCAGAAGCAGCTTGTCCATTTCGTAACAGCTGGATAATCGGTGCAGAACTGCCCCACACAGGACAGAACATCAGTCTTGGCCCCAGGAAATGACCTCGACAAGCAGCTAAGGTTCCGCGCTGACTTCACCACCACACTGGGACCTGACTTCGTCCTGTGATCAGCAACCAAGAGGCATGACCTGTCAGTCGGGCTGACAGTTCCACAGGAAGGGAGGGAAAGCATATGAAAGAAAAAATCTGAAGTATCCGAATTGGTGGCAGAATGCCAAGAGAAAGGCTGGAGAACAGCGACCTATCTAGTGGAAGCCGGCTGCCACGGCTATATGAGCCCATCGACCAAGGGGAAGTCAAGAAGAGACAAGAGCTGGGAGAAGAGAGAAGCCACGTACTGGAGCCACCTTACTATCTAAATCCAGCTCCAGGGAGCGGCAGGGAGATGTCCTGCAGCTGCCCCGCCATCCTGAGCTGTTCTGGGATTAAAGGGGTGAAACATCACCGGATGGCTGAAGACCCCGCAGCTGGTACTCAAGCACTGGCAGAGGTGCGACATCCGGAAATGCCTTGCAGGGTCAACATTTACCTCTCACCGAACTATATTTCATTTTATTTTACTTTTCCTCATTACTTGGGGAAAAACAGTTGCATGCATAGGGAATGTGAAAATTATAGTATCAATTACAGTCCCACATTATTGGCTTTTACCTGCCCCTGTTTTTTTGAGGGGCTGTGTCAGAATCTAGTTTTAAGACCTTAATTATTTGAACATTTTATTGTGTTCCCATGAAACTTTTTTTTTAGTGTCAACAGACAACCTGGTAGTAATATTATAAAATAATGTTTAATTTGATAGCTTATGATGCTAATATGATGTTACTAGCCACTTACTAGCTATTTAAAACATTACTAGTAGCTTCTTGGCTTAGTGTAGGTCAACACCTCTGTTTCATAGTGAAAACTGTGTGTTCCTTTCATGAACCTGAAGCTACGTTTTGTTGGCCTCATAGTGCTTTATCTCATATACTCATTGTAATGTACTATAAAATAGAACTTTAAAATCATGTTGAGATTAAACAGTATAAAATACATAACTCATTAATTGTGATTTCATTGTGTTGTTATCTGGAGGCTGTGGAGGAAAAAATGTGCTCAGAGCCGCTAGTGGAAGGGCCTCGTTTCTATTAGCATTTTGGGTTTCAGAGTATCTGGCTGTTTGCCAGTTTGTGTATCCACAGGGAAGAAACATTCACCCAAACAAGCTGTTTTTGTAGCGGTGCTGTATTTCATATTGATAAGAGGAGATGTGTGGGATTGACAGCATGAATACTAATAGAAGTTATTTTTCACTCCTGTTGATTCTGTTTGATGTTGATGAAAGATCTGTTTCCCCTCGATTTTCTCAAAATGTCCTGAATTTGTTGTGTCAGGCGAAAGGCATGATTTTGACAGCAGGATCATTTGTAAGTATAATGCATATGCAGTATAAAGCATAAGCTTATCATGAAAGGCTAAGGCCTATGTTTAGAGCATTGATCTTCAGGGCCTTGGTGCCCACTCAATGTGGGGCAAATTGTGGGTTAGGACTGTGTGTGTCCTAAACCCCTTTTACCTCTTTTCTTCCCTCCCTTTACCCTCTATTTCAGGAGCCCCGCTCTGATTGGCTGCTTTGTGGTAGACAGGAAGTACTTTGAGGAGATTGGCCTGTTAGATGAAGGCATGGAGATTTACGGTGGAGAAAACGTGGAGCTCGGCATAAGGGTGAGTCAGCTTGAGAATTTATATCTTATTATCTACACAGCCATGGCAACCACTTGCTAACATTGTGCATTTCTGCACCCCAGCATACAGCCCTCTCTATACTAAAATGATCTGTAATGCAGTGTAGTGTCCTTTATACCATAGAGGCATCTGCCATTGTCACTGTCCAAATTGAAATATCCTGAATAGCAGACATGTCCAGCATACAGAAAAAGAAGAGTGACCTTTCCTTTGACAGAATGGGGGCTTTATTCAATCATTCACATTATTCATTCAGTCTGACTCAAGCAAACTGAGCTGATTACTAATGATGTAGGAACTGCGAGATAACATTGTGGCTTAGTGTAATAAAATTACATTGAAAATGCTTTTTATATAATGCAACTACATTACCTGACATTTATTACAGTGTGATGAGTGTAATGGATGTAATTTCAAGTGTGTTGCAGTTTCTGGCAGTATTTAGCATGAACAGGTTTTAAAATAATTTTCAGCAAACTTAACTACAATTATAACATTAACAGTTAAAGCAGGGATTTCATCTCTAATCTGGTCTCCTGAGACAGAGGGCTCTGCAGAAGCACCGTGCACTTGAGCCTGCAAATCAGTCCCAAGAGGATGCAACTGATGGAACAGCTTCGAGACTGAACGGACTAAAGGGACATCCGAGAGAAACTGATGACTCAGGCTTAGTGCAGAGTGATTTACAGTGTAGCGTCAGTGAAGTACAGGTTCCACTATCAACCCTGGCCTGACTTACGCTGATTCGGGCCACTGGGTTTGGAGCACATCGCATTCAGAAAAATGTATTACTCTCTCAGCCTTGACCTCAGGTTCAGGTTTGGTGCACAGCAATGGAGAAGATGGCTGGGTGATTATTGTATTGTATTGTTCCCTCTATCCTCAAAAAGAAAAGCTACCGTGACGTGTCCTCTTTTTGTGTCCAGTTGTGAGGTGTTGATAGTTGTTGCTGCCACACACCACTTTCCAACACCTTAGACACATGGTAGTATGTCACACCTACGCCGCCATTCAGCTAGTGTGAACAGCCTGACACCAAGTCGTTCTCGACTGCCCGTACCGGAACTGTGGAGGACACTGACGCTCTGTCCTGCTACTTTATAAAGATTATTAAAGTTGTGCACATAAACCTGCAGATGCATGGTCCTTACACTACAGTGCATTCCACCCTGGCAGCTTTTGTTTGAGTGTTTCTGAGGACGTTTTGACATCCATCACTAGCCTATCAAATTAAACAATTATACTCCCATTCCAAAGATGTAACAATCTACTTGTTGTCCACCCAGAGAGGCATATGTCAAGACACATTTTAACTCTATCAGTAGACAAAAACATTGACCCTGGAAAATTTCATGGCATGGTTTTTTCAAACCTTTTACAATATCTGTCTATCATGGCATCAACGATGTGGTTAAGGTATGGGAAAGACTGTGGTCATGGGAAATATACTGTAGTTAAGGTATGGGTAGGATTAGCTAACTATAAAAAAACTAAACTATAAAAACGATAAAACTAAAACACTTGGTCAAGGATGGGGAAAGATCGGGGCTATGGTTAATATAAAGGTAAATGCAAATTGCACATCTTTGGGGGACGCAAAGTCTGGCCTGTCAGACTAGCTACACACCCATCCACCACTCCGACCTCCACACCGTTAACAGAGTGTACTGTAATCTTCACAGGTAGTCATTCAAATCACACAAACCTACCACTTTCCATATGGTGTGACCTTATTAACCAGACCTATTATGATCCTCAGGAGCTGTGCTGCTGATAGGACAGCTTGTTCTAAGGGCAATGACAGTCAAATGGAGGTCAGATACAATTTGGAAAGAAGGAATTAAAGTGGCCATCACTAGCCCATCAAATTAGACAATTAATTTCAAATCTACTTAGTGATTTTATCTCTACATTTCGACTACTTTTAAGTCTAGTGACTTTTAACTCCCTTAAAGAGAGTCAGCAATATTTATCTGTGAATGTGCTCCCATGTGGCTCCCATGTTTCAGAACTCCTTCTCCTTTGGTTTTGTTCTAAATGATTTAACTTGACTATTTTACTTTTTTTTTTTTTTCTTCAAATACAAAAGGATTCCAGGTTTTAAATCTTCTTCATGACTTCAGTTCCACAGTCTATACAACAGTCCTCATAAAAAGTTGTTCAAATTTGAGTGAGATCCATACTTCAACTTTCATTAAAAAATATAATTATAAGTACTTAAGTCAAAGATAAGAAAATCAGTGCATGACATAATCAAGAGACATCTAGGCATTAGCTAGTTTCCATTGAAAATAGAATAGAAGTTTCAATTGCATTCAGTTTATTCAGCGTACCTTTTCCACTACAACACAGCACAGCCAGAATGTACAGTAAAGTTTCCTAAAGGAATCCTAAATTGGCACAGATTGATTCATCAGTAAAATAAAGAATGTACCACCTATGTAATATAACATGCTGATTGCTCAGGGAACCTTATGTACAGGGAAACAGGTATTATAACTAAACCATCAGTATGCTTGGTGAGGCATTAGAGAGAGTTCTGAATGCATCCCACAGTTTCCACAGTAATTTTATGCCGCCATACACCTTCCTTAATGCAGATTGCCCTCCATGGTTGTGATAGTGACTTCATATGCAGTGACACCGTAGTGAAGCGTTGGTGAGGAGGAATCAGTTGGGATCAGTCATGTTGCACTGACAGCAGGAGATGGCTGGGTTTAGCTTCAGCTCAAACAAGCAAAAGACACCCATATTGTGAAAAATGGTGCACTAAATATTCCCCTTAAAATGGCTTTGACCTGATATAATAAACATTATATGATGTCATTAATATAAATTGCTAAATCTGCCGAAGGCATAAAATGTCCTGTTGTTTCTCCACATTGTGGGTCATTGGCAGTGATGTGTCTTTCTCTGGCTCATGAAAAGCTTGTGTGCGAGGCTCGGCCGTGACTTTCTCCATAGGAGGCTTGAATGTCAGACCTCTACAGTCAAGTATTAAGTCCAATAATGGCTTTCTCCTTAGCTCCGCGCAGTGCAGTGAGGATGAGTGCTTATAGGACGACCAGAGAGGTTCTTCTCTATTACAGAGCTCTTTTGGCATATCATTCTTCAGTATAAGCCCCTACTGTACAGACAAATTGCTTGAGCACCTGTTGACATTAGCACAGAGGAGACCTGGATGGCTTATTCAGCATAGCATAAGCAGCGAGGCCTTGAACAGCCGGCCTCTCTGTAGGAGGGGATCTCCCCATCTCCGATGCAGCCTAGGCAGTGCGCTTTTTCCTGACCCACATCCGATGCTCCCTCCAGCTGTCAGCAGCTCTGCCCACATTACACTTTAGCCTATGCACTAACAGAGGGCCGGGAGTCACGCACAGTGCTGCAAATCAGTTGCCCTCTGCAGCTCTCTCTCAACTGAAATGAACCCAACTCGGAGGAGAGACAGATTTACCCTCATCTATCTATCTGTATGTGAGGTTTTTGAGCAGTTAGAAGGCAACAAAAGGTTAGCATCAGCCAGAGTATTGACATTTCTTTTTTATGGCAAACACTTCCAGTGGCTGACATCAAATGTAGCCCCAACCAGCCTGCCTGGTCTATGCAAACACATCATCATTGTCAGTTATTTCATACCACATATTTTTGACTATAAACACATCAAGAATGACAAGAAAAAGTCAATATTTCCATTTTTTGCAAAAGTAGCAGACTTCACTGCAAAGGAACCCTTTGCAGATCAATGATTATGTAAATCAGAAGTGATATTTTGACAGAATCAGTTCTGCAAACATGTCTCAAGGGCATTGCTCTTTCTCTAACTAATTCATCATGCATTGAGTTCAACCCAAGGTTTAAGTCAGAAGCCAGTTTGTTCTATTTCTATCTCCCTCATACCAAACACAGGCGCCTTTTGTTATCAGCGATGTGATTTTCCCCCCAGTTTCTGCTGAAGCGCTCCGTATCTCTGGCCTGCACACTCCTATTGTGATAATGATTGCTTTTATGAAGCTTCATCTGCGCCCTAGCGTAATATTGTGCATATTTAGTGCTCGTCGTCTCATGCCGTCTTTTTCATCACAATGTGCGGTCGTTCGCAGCATCATTTATTATTCACAACTTCATTTGTTGTTGCCTTTCGCTTCTCATTTTCTCATTGAAGCTTTTAAAAACACGCAGTCCGCGAGTGAGATTTGTTCTGCATTAAACCAGAAGACAGACTGAGAGACAATCAGGGATGTAAATGTGCAGCGTATTGTCTGGTGACACACATTGAAATCAGCCAGACATAAGTTCCAGACATTAGATGCCAGCGCACACATATAAACTGCAAATACTCAATGTCACAATGATGTTCCGTGAGGTTTTCTGCGTAATAGTTGGCGCATGACCGTGTTTTATCCCATGAGAGAGGGCTTTTTATTCAGAGAGAAGATCAAACAAAAAGAGAAAAGGATGACTAAAGAAGACGAAGAGAAACCGTTATTCTCTTTCCCTCTCTATTTTACGTTCTTTATCTTCTCTCTTTCTTCCCACTTTATCTCCCTTAACTTTTATCCCTTACCTTCTCTGTTTTATGTTTCACACTCTTTCTGAATCTTTCCTCTTTCTCTTCACTGTCCGCTTTTTTCCTCGTGTCTCTATCTCGCTCTGCACACCCACACGCTCAGACATAGTTTGTTATGCTCGAAGAACAGCTCCTTATACTCTAACCCCATGTTGTAAATCCTTTAGAGAGAGCGCTGAGGTATTTCTGAGGGAAGCGTGTATTATCTCAGAATTTGGCTCCAGTTGGTGCTCCTGCCCGGGCGCTGGGCCAGTGTGACAGTTCTGACTGTTGTTCTCCAGTAGCCCTTTGCTTTGGAAGGATCCAGGGAAGGAGGCTGGCCGGCAGGAGGGATTATAGCGCAAACACACAAACAAAGTGCAGGGCTGGAAAAGAGAGAACAGGCCCGTCTTTTTAAATCAGCATCCTCCAGCGCTTGTTTGATCACTACACTGTATAATATTGGAATCCTTTGCATGTATTGTATTTGATAATGTACAGAGAAAAGCTGTTTCTAGATTGAATGCTCTTTTCGATTCTGCCACTGGCAGCGATGTACTTTCTTATAGCACTTGGGATTCATCACCAGCCCTTACAAGTTTGATGAGACATCTTGTTGTTTTCAATCATGGTTCTAGGCACTTTATGTAAAGCTCTTATTTGGAAGTCACTTTGGATAAAAGCGTCTGCTAAATGCCTAAATGTAATCTGAATGTAATATTGGGTGGACAAAATATTAGAAACATCTTTCAATTATAATTTTGTTATAATTCAGTTATAAATACAACATCTCCTCTAACGTCCACCTAAGAAATGACCATAGACTTGAATCCTTCTCTGACAGTGTCACCAAAACTGAATATAAACTATTAGTTGGATTTTGGTGTTTACAGTAATAAGGGTGGGTGTATGCTATGGGTGTAATTGTTGAGTAAGAACATGCAGAAAAAGTGACTTTGTACTGTTGATGTTTCTGAATCATTATGGCAGAGTCTAATATTGTGTTGTTTTTATACCCTGAGGCAGACTGTCTGACTTCCCTCAGTGAACAATGTGTGCTCACAAAGAATATCCTAATATAAGAGTAAGAGTCAGGCCTGCATCACAAAGCATTTCCAAATAATTCCTGCTGTTTGTTTTAACCTCCGTAATGGATGGGTGGGGTGGACCACAAACGAAATACAAAGAGCGCCAGAAAGTTGAGACAATAACAGGAAAAGCATTTGAAAGTCAGTTTCCCTGTGACTGACAATTTAGTTGACACTATCTGATTAATGTGGTTACTCCCACCCATCTAAGCAGCTAAAACACACAAGATTTATTTGCATATAACCGAGGGTCCGTTCAGGTCAGTTCAGTTCAGGTAATATTTACACCTGCCAAGTGAAGGGTTTTAGTGTTACCATCTTCTCAATCTCCGTGAGCTGATTTCACATGTTTCACTGACTTTGTGAATAAAGGCTTGAAGGTTTTACTGGCCAAGTAAGTTAGCATATACACCTTATCTTAGTGGATTCCTCGCAACAACACATTGTGAAAAATGAATGGTAATAATAGGGGAATAGACTTCTTAAAGACGTAGTGTGAATCCAGGAGTACTATATTGTCATTGGCTAGAGTCATTGGCTGGAATAGTTACAGAATATTTCAACAGTTAACACATTAATATATAAAAAAAACTAATAAATCAATATAAATATAAATAATACCATTCAAAACAATGATTCTATTTCTTTATCCAGTTTTTAAATCATAACCTAATAATGGCATTTTAAATATAATTGGAAAATTAATTTGAAAAAGGTTTGCATTTACGTCAACCACACTGCCTCTTTGGTATTACCACTGGGGGGCACCAAAGCCAGATCATTTTATTATATTATTATTATACATTTAAAATCCTACATATAGTGGCTTCAGATTATTAATTTATGATAATTAAATACTGAAAAAAGTCTATAATTATTCTAGTGGCACACTCAAGACAGTTTCTAGACTAGTTTTTAAAATCTTTACATAATCCATCTATTAACTATTTTTCTTCAACAGCAGATGTGGTTTGCTCAGTTAACATGTAGATGACAACAGCAACAACTCCATAACAACTAGGCGATTTCCACTTGCTGATGAAGACTGTAAGATTTGTTTGAAAGCTCTGGAGAAAGCTACTGAGTACACCCTGAATCAGTAATGTAATATGTGCCAGTTGAAATCCACCTATTGAAGCCTTTTGTATCTACATCTTCCACCTTCTGACATCAGAAAACAAATTAGTTCACAATTACTGATCCTGTTTTGACTTTCATTTGGACCATCTGGACGGTGGATTAGATACCTTAGTGCTTTTATTCAATAAGCAATGTGTGAGAAAGGAAATCTTTATTGATTAGAACAAAAGCCCAGCGCAGCATAGAGTGAACAACAGATGCTTGAGTCAGTCACTAAAGAAACCCTCAATCTCAAAATAATGGAAGATAAAAACACTTGACATAAATATTATAATACCATGTGTGAATGTATTATTTCTGTGAGTCTTGAGTAGATTTTGGTTGATTAGAAAAATTATTTCATAGCCGAACTATAGTGAAGATGTATATGAAGATATATATATATATATATCTCAGAATCATATTTATTACTTTGGACAATTCCTGCTGCGAAATAAAAGCATCTTTGTTGTTTTGTAAGGATGAGAAGCCCATTTGAACTGTTTTGAACTCTCTTGATGTAAGCAGATGTGCAAAGAGTGGTTTCTTCTTACAGATAGAATCTGATCCGCTGTAGTCAAAACAAATGTACACTGAGGACACAATTCAAGGTTGAACAGTTAATTATCACAACAGCGTACTATTTCACCACCACACGTAGAGAACATATCTGCTCTCGACGTGTCAGGTCATTGACTTCACTTGGTGCATGACAAGATGGTGCTACAAGAGTGGCAGCAAGTCGCAGCAGCTCCTGTCCAGCATATCCAAAAAATGCATCCACATAGTGTGTGATGGGGAGGGTCAGGGGACACAGGGGACACTGACTGACCACCGCTCAGTGTAGCATGGACAGATTCTACTATCGGACACAAATGTATAGATCTATAATTACTTCCAATAGTATTTAGTTAGATATTCTGTTTTATTTTGACTAATAACAACTAACTTCATTTTGTCCTTATTCCCTTTAAGATATAATAAAAGTTTACTTTGAAAAATATTTTTGAGGTGAGATGATTCCAATTCAGTTCATGCAGTGATCTATTCTGAATTATTTCTGTATAAACGGGGAAAAAGCTAAGAATGTAATCGCTGGCACCCCATCAGTTCAGTCAGCTAAACAATTACAGATGGATGTCAGAGGTTTCTATTAAAGAGTAGTTCCAATTTGACACAGACTTTCCAACAGAGCTGTATTTAGTAAAGACAGAGCTTTTTTCACTCCACTGTATGGGAGTCCATTTCCACCGCATGTGCTCATATTTCACTTTAGGCTGCAGAAAATGATTCCCAAGGTGGTAAATCTTGGAATTAAATGAAACAGAGTTTGGTGTACAAATCAGTTACTAATTGATTACTACATCCAATGTAACTTACTGTATAGCAACTGCAGTGTAATGTTTTATTGTAAAAGCAATCTGTAATTCTATAACATCTATAAGTTGCATTTTCTAATTTTGCTTACAAATTTACTCCATCCACTCTGCTTTAGTTGTTCAAACAGGGTTTTATATTCTCTTTAGGACAGAAACAGCATAGCATGAAATTATACCATCTAAGACACTGAAATATTGATATGACCAATTGCAATCTGCACAAATACACATTAAAGAGTAATGACTCACACACACCACGCTCATTTGCTTACCAAGGTCTAGTCTTAATGTAACTGTATTTCACTGTGTAACAACCAGCCTTGACAGAAATGAATGCTAGATAATGTGACTGATTTAGTTTAGAAGTCAGCAGCTTGTTTGTTTTGAATAAATGTAATAACTGGGTAGACATAGTATAGTACAGAGCTTAACAAGGTCAAATTTAACTAACATATGAATCCACAGAACAAGATACCTGAGTGCAGTTTTATATCTGCTGTTTTCAGATTGCACATAAAAACAAAGTTTGTGGGGGGGACTCAATTTTACAAAAGGTTTTTACACTTGGAAGAGATGGGAAAAAAAGAGATTCTGCTTAAATGGGTCCACTCCACCAGAGAGGCTTAAAAATAAAAAAATAAAACCAATGAGGGTGTCCTGGGTTGGCGTCAGCTAGATAGCCACGTCATTTCTTCACACTAGAGTGTGTGTAAGAAAGGTAGAGGAGGTGCTGAAAAAAGGCCAGATCTGCCAGCTGACAGCCGCCATTAGAAAGAGACTGGGCTGCAGATTGGGGTTAACTGGTGCAGATCAAGCCGATATGGCACACCAGCAGCTGTTTTCTCATTCACTGCCTGCTCTGTGCAGCACTGCTCAACCGAGATCTGTATTGTTAGAATGTGAGACTATGCATGTCTACAGAGAAAGTGTTGGGATCACTGTTGTTACTGCTCTGTTTATAATCATGTATATCAGCTACAGCAAACCTCAGCTCATGTATTACTTGCTGTGTTTTCATTCAAATGTGCAAGTTTTAAGCAAATACCTTAAAATCTCAGTGACTTATATAAATGTCATTACATAATTATTGTAACTGAGCAGCAGTAACTCTGATAAATCATGGCATTTCATTTCTGCATCCCATTTCACCTTATTTGGATGAATGATTAATGAATGGATTATTTAAGGAAGCCCATTTGTGCCAAAAAAGAAAAAAGTGAAATGAAACTATAGGCATGATAAAAAGAAAGTAATTATGACATGGTCAAATTTGTGACTTTGTCAATCAAAATTAAGACTCATCATCTCATAATTTTGACTTTGTGGCTGTATTTCTGTGAACCCAGCAGCACAGATCCCAGTTAAGTATGCCACACCCATTTCATTAGGGCCATGCCAAACGCACTTTTTGTAATTCTGTGGCCATGCTCACCTGGAGCCAAATAAAGAAGGACAATATATTAGAAACACCTGCCAGTCAACTCTTAATATGAGTAATATTTCACTGTACCCCAGCTACAGTTAATGAGCTAAATTGCAGCATATAGTGACAGTTGATTTGACTGAGAAAGGCTAATTGTATATGGGTTAACACACAGATCAAAGTGTTGCAGAATCAAGTGTTGCGTTTAGTAAAAAACAAAGAATGAAGTATATATTAATCTAGATTTTTGGTTGCCAAATAGCATGTGTGCATGTAATTAAATGACTAAAATGATTCCCTAAATTAAGTAATTTCATTCAATAATGTATTATTACATCCAGGCATTAACAAACTATCTAATCAGATTGTAACTGTTAGAAACTTAGAAATGTAGCAACTTCATTGCCCCCACCCATGGACACTACACGTTATATTAACGTTGTATAAATGCTGCTAGTTAAATTTATATTGCACTCATTGCACAGCTCTTCTTCTTCTTTTTATTAATATTGTATATTTTCTATTTAATGGT
>JAVQJL010031616.1:0-26359 GCA_036024295.1 Nannoperca obscura | reverse complement strand
CCCCCCCCCCCCCCCCCCCCCCCCCCCCCCAGGCTGTCATCCTGGTACACTCCTGCCAGAACTGGCAGTTCAGCTTTGTGTTCTGCGAGTTTACACTAGGGATGGCATAATTGACAATGGCTAACAGCGGAGAGCAGTGCAGAGCCTTGTTGAATGGCCAGTAATGATTGGAGCAGACGCCCACTGCCCCAGTCCCAGGGGACAGTAATCCAAGATCCTGTTGCTGATATAATTGTTAGTCAGAGAATTTCTGCATGGCTAGGCCGGTTCAGATTCCCAAGCTGGTTGACAGTGCCAGGCAGTTTAATAGAAAAACTGGATGCTGAGGTTTTTAAAACAGAAGAGCACTGAACCTGGGCGTGGTTCACCAGGAGCCTCTTGTTCTCCTTCCTCACAAAAATAAGAACAAGATGGTAACTTTACTCTCACAATTGTAGATCCACCATCAGCTGTGTTTGAGATGCACACAGAGCGAGGAGTTTGTATTATTGCCTTTCTACAAAAAGAGCATTTTCTTAATTAGCTTGTTTCCACTCATTCCATTTGTCCCTTGTTCAAACAGGAGGGGTTGTCAGCGGAAACTCAGCTCATCTCTGCCTTCCTGCAATCCTTGACAGATGACTCTACTACCACTGATGATGCTGGGGTGAACAAACAAGCCAGTCCAGATGCTGCTGGATCGAATGAGTAGATGCCTTCAGTTCAAATAGCAGTGTAATTGGACATTCACCTGTACCAGACAACTTACTTACCCTAGCACGCTTCACTATTCCCCCCGCTTTACTTGCAGCAAATCCATAACAATGAAACAGGTGACTTTCATGCTGCTGTCAGGACTGATCTAATTTTAGCTGGGTGAATGATTGCAATTGGCTTTGCCTCATCAGATAATTAATCTATGTCACCATTAATTGGAAAAGAGAATAATTACAGGCAGTGTTGACAGAAATTCTACGCTTCTCCAGATTCCAAGATCTAATTACAACTAGTGAAACCCTGTGACCTTAACTAGCACTTAGCACACCTTGGCCACCTTGACCATGCCCATGTGAAGACCACTGTCTCTTGAAAGACCCTGTTTTTGCCATCGTGCCCCGAAACTCCTTCACTCGCCTCACTCTCTGAAAGCTGTCTCCCTCAATCACTTTTCAATATTCAATCTTAATTTTGTGGAAGTTTAGCATTTTCAATGAGCTGGAGATGAATGATTAATGAATAAATTTAAATGCTTCATTTTGTCCATGGATCATTAGTTAAGTCCTTTGTGGGAAGGACCTGAGAAAGGAGTGAAAATTATTGAGACATTAGCCTGAAGCAATCCAGGGGTAAATAGTGTGCACAAAAGGATGTTGTGTGCGCACTACCCACTGGCTTTCTAAAGAACCCGGGGGAAACACTGTTTTCAATTTGGAATCTTAACTGAATCACATTTAGTACTTGTAGAAAATTGATTTTTGTTTCATCATGTTTCAACAGTGTCATAATAATGGTACACAACACTAATGTCTGCCCCATATAGATTTTAAAAGTTAAGTAAAAATGTGTCTGGGTAAACAAAACTTGTTTAAATCTTATCAGACTTATTACCTATTTTTTATTTAGTAAATATATCATATAATTCTTGTACACATGCTGTGGATTTCCTTTGCAATGTTAGTGGTCTCGAGGCTGATGCTTTTAGGCTGCTCCTTAGAAATATGTGTTGCCCTCTCCTTCTGTCTGTGTCTGGTTGATAGAGATGCTGTTGTTTTGTTGATACGCCCGATGCCTCTCCTACTCATGGGGACAGAAGGGGGCAGTGTGAACACAACAACCTCAGAAAGACATAATTGACTGCAACACGGTCCAGTCTAATGTCTGTACATCGCCATAGCATTTAATCTCAAATTAAGGATGATTATTATTTGGTCAATTGGAATATTAGGAATAATGTTGGTAAAAAAAAAAAAAAAGAATGAAATATTTTGTATTTTATACATGTAGTCTCTTATCTGCGAAAAAGTGAATTATCAGAGTTTCAATAAAGTTTTCTTTTGCAGCTTTGAACCTAAATATACTGTATATTACTGTGCAGTCACAAACATGCAGTGGCACTAACGGGTACCTCATATTCGCAAAGCCATGATTCCGCTAGATCTCCAAAAGCACCTTGAAGAGAAATATGCTCAGTCCGTCTCATAATCCTTACTGACTATATGGCAATATCTCAACTGAAAGTGCCTCCCCAACACATTTATCTACTCTCTTTGCATCTAATCAATCCCCAAAATAAATGAAAGTGAACTGCAACTAGATGTCATCACATTTATCTGGAGGCGTGCCTCAAAGTGCACATACCTAAATGCTGCTACTCTAAAGAGAGTAGAAATACTGATGGGACTACTTGACAGCTGAGATGTATTTTCTCCTATGTTAGATGTTTGTTTCAGTATGACGAGGATGGAAAATACAGCACAAGCCTCGCTGTGTTGTATTCTGTGATACATCAAAGCTGTTTTAAAAGATTTTTTTGTAGTTTTGTATAGAGGCATATTTTGCAGGAGACATGTTGGGAAAATCTGATCGGATTTACAGGCAGCATGATTCTCAATTTCAGCCTGGCGCCACCATGCAGACGATGGGCCCGTTTCGTTTGGATTCACTCCAGTGATTACTTCTGATCGTTGACGTGAAGCCAAGTGAATCAGAGCAACGTTCTGTCTCCTCAAGCTAACCAAAATTCTGTTTTGAGATCTTTTCAAAACCAGGAAAAAATGGAGCTGTCCACTCAAACCATTCTGTCTTTGTTCATAAGCAAGTGGAGAGTTGAGCCATGGAGCTGATGGAGTAAAGGAAAGAATCTGAGTTGAGAGAGGTGCTACTGTGTCTAAAATATCAATGAGGGAGATGCTGCCAAGTTTTGGAGCACACAAGAAGGAAAAGGTTTTCTGTTAACATAGAGTAGACCAGGCAGTTCTGTACTGCTTGTAACTGTTAATGTCTTATTATCTTATAGAGTATATTTTATATAACTAAAGTATTTATACACTGCAGTAGGTTATTAGAGAGAGTGTTTCTTTAAAGTGTAGGTAACTACAGCATCTGTCATTCAGTCATACTATGCAGCTTAACAATACAGTGGAACTGTGTTTGCCCAGGTGAGTCTTTGCTGCGGAACTCTGCAGAAAACATGCCAAACAAATTCATCAGTATAACAATACATGTTCCTTGTGTTTCCACACTCATTTGATTTCAAAGATATTTATCTTAACAGGATAATAATTTGTGAAAGTCTCTGACATTTGTGGCTAGCTAGCATGATAATAAATCCATGGCTTGGAACATTTTTTAGTTAATTAGAGTCAATCAATCCAAACTTTGCTCACTTACCGGTGTGAAACCGGAGTATAATGAGCAGAAATCAGCATGGTGATTGGAAAACACAAATTACAGCTGTTAAAGAGAAACTCATCCACTTTTCTTCTGTTGATGCCAATGCCTGCTGCGAGGATTTAAAATTAGCATGGCATTCCTTTAATGGATGTTGAGGGAATGTGCTCCTCTATAATTAAAAAACCTGTTAATATCCTTGTAGGTTAAAATAAGAGGGGTTAGTATGATTACATGACAACTCTTTAAAAAGGACATTGGTCAGTTGACTGTTAAATTAAAAAAATGCATTTATTTCATTTTGATTATTAATTTAATTGTAAGACCAGTGTTTCTATTGGAAACATATACACCTAACACTGCTTACATACAGTATAAGCTATTTATATGACATATTAGTAATTTTGTTTTCCTGTTTATGTGTATTATGAGCAAATGAAGTGACACTACATAATGGTGTGTGACCACACCAACGAGGTGGTCAGCACTGCTGCTTCAGTAAGATCATGTGGCATATTAATGAACTTCCGTGATATATATGGGACAGTCTCTGCTGTTCAAGGCTGTGTATATCTCTATGGTCAGGGCTACATTCATATTCTCGACATATTCCAGGCACCTTACATTCATGGTGTAATGATGTGAGTAATAACCTGGTGATGTTAACAGCACCCTACAATAGGACTTTTATCTAAAGTATGATATGACCCAGCTGCCAGTGGGCACAATGTATATGACCTCACCGCTGGATGTAATTTCCTCTCAAGAGCTCTTGGAAAGGGAGAGCTTATGTTGTTGAGCTCATGTTGTCAGGGCTGGTAACAGCAGCTTGCCATTGTATTAATTATTGTCAGGGAATCCAAGGGGTGTAGATAATACAGAATGCACTGGTTGGTCCCATTTGTTTCACTTGTCAGTGGAGTGAATAATTGGGAGTGCTGACCATATTAGACACAGAGAATTTCTAAAACATACGACTCAAACAGTTGCAACGCAAAAGTATTGCTCGGAAATTAAAAAGCTCAATGTCTGAGAATTTAAAATCTGTGTGGAATAATTTGCTGGCTTCCCATTGCCAAAGGAATTTACTGAAGTATAACTCTGACAACAGTAATTCTGATTCACAGTGAAACATATAGTTTAGAATATTATGCTAAATTAGAGAAACCTTGTTTATTTATTGATTTATATTTTATTTTAGAGAGACTATACGTGGCACTCTAACATTATGTTTCATAAAACTTTAAAGCATGCTGCATTTGCCTCTCAGATAAGTGTCAGATATTTTGCACCCTAACTTCATTCTTTAAAGACTTGAGAACATTGATACAGTTTTAGTAGAAGGGGATTGCTAATACAATGGGGCTCATCTTGCAATTCTCCCAAGGAATAACTATCAGTCCTGCTACAGCAGCTTCAGCGTCCCTAGGTGACCGCGCCACTGAGCCCGTGCTCGCTCCATCGCACCCCACTCCACGCCTGCTGCCACCCTGAAGATAGATGCATCACGCTGGGGAGACTGTGCAACAGCAGCCCCTTCTCCCACCAGCCCCCAAACCTCCTCCACAGCACAGTGGCCTCCCGCGGCCCCTACACATCTCCGGGTCTCCACAACAGCCCTGGTCCCAACAGCCCAGACTCTCCCTCAGGTGAGTCTCCATACCACCCTCATGTCTCCTCCCACCTGAACTGCACAACTGGTATCCTTTTTGTCATTTGAGAAATGCCACACACACACACACATACTGTACACACACACACACGCTCCTGTGCTCACTCTGAAGGGGACACCGCCTGTTCCTTTCTGCTCACCTCCCGGCTGCTGGCTGACTCTCTGAGCCGTGTCTGTGGTGGCTACGCCATGTGTGGGGATCTAGGGGTTTATAACAGCAGGCCTCCCATACTCCCTGAATGGCAAATATAAGTGCTTCCACTTTATTACACAGCGGACGTTTTATGAATCAACTCTGACTAACTTTGATCTGAGATGACAAGCACGCACTAATCAGTCCAAGTATCAAAATATATGTCAAACATATTTTCTCATGCAAACACGTGACTGCATCTGTTCACATTTCCAAATTCATCAAGATAAACCAAAGCTGCCATCAGAAATGTTGCACATTAACTGACCCTTTCACTTTCTCTTCACCTTTATAAATTAAACTAATGCTCCAAGTGAACTCATTTGTTCTTGTCATGTCAAAGCCACTCTCAGGATATAAAAAACTGGTACAACAATTGCCAAGAACTCCTAATCAATACCCCTTAAAATACTGTACAGGGATCCAAAGCAGTCCAATCACATTATAATATATGTATATATATAATACAGGGAGACAGATATTGAATTAAGGGAACCCTGCTGGTGTTTAGACATATAGTTAACTGGAATTAAGGGGGCGTGGGAGGGGGGTGGGTATTTAAATGTAACTGCTGAAAGCTTTACAACTTAGTATTTACTGTAACCTGCAGTTTGCATGAATTTTGTCTTTGTGTAGAGGCGGCTGCCCGCAGCCTTTTCTATATTCCCCTTTTAAATATTTTTTTATCAGACAAAAACCTTTAAACTAACACTTTTCACCAACACATAAATTACAACTTTCATTTTATAGGTTGCCATACCACACCACACTTAGTTAACAAAATATTTTACAAACAAGATGATATCACCCTCTCCATGATATTAATATGATATGTTCTCTGATCTGTAAACAGCTGGTTATCTTGCTTTTCCACGATAAGAGAAAGTGCTGAGGATTTACGCTTGGTGAGCACATTTGGGCTGAATCTTTCACACGTCACAAATTGCAGATGGGAAGCAGTGATCTTGAACAGCCGATCACATTTCCGTGACCATCTGACACCTTCCATTTAGGAAAATAATACTTTCTATCTTAGCATACCCCTCTGCAGCAGCCAGCAAAAGGAATTATGCCTGGTAGGCTTTGCTATTCACAACTTTGGAGCTTCTCCTTTTGTTTTGTTCCATTGCACTGATTAGATTAAATGTTCACTCTTTAATCAGTCAGTCAATGCCACAGAAATGTCTACAGTCGGTGCTGTTTAGTTTCATTTTTATGTGTTATAAACAATGAGATATTATTCTATAATGCATGGATTATACAGGAAGTTGTGTAGTAGCTTAGGGTAAAACAAGGAGCTTATTATTACCATTCACTACATGAAGTAGTAAACTCATGAATGAACTACAGTATTTCAATCTCATGTAACTGTTGTCATTTCTACTCTAACGTCTCCCCCCTGTCGTGTTTATAATGTTGAGGACAAATAAGATGTGGACATTTTTTACCCATAGAGGTAGATATCGTATCTGAGTAATATGATAGATAAATATGAGTTGAACTGGTACAGAGAGTTGTAAATCACTGTGGTGTGATTCTTTGTCTCAAAGGGTTTAATTAGTCTAGAAATTCTTCTCTTATCTGATGAACCCCCCCCCCCCCTCCGACTTACAACCATAAACGCCCTGCAATCTGAAGACCAGTGGCCTCAGGAGACTGAGTTGCTACAAAGAGCTGAAAGAGTTGGAAATGGTCATTTTATTGCATTAGAATAGCTCGCTCGAGACTTGGGTAATGTAGTGCTAACTGAGTGCTAGTACAGATAACAGTATGTGACTCCGAAGTGAAACACAGTGAACTACTGTAATGCTCTGCAGTGTCAAGTGCTTTGAGAATGAGGCAACACAATAATAGTAGTAAACAACAATAATACAAACCGCTTTCTTAGCGGTTTCGAACCACCAATTAATACTACAGTATAGTTTTCCCCTCAGTGATGATTATTCTTTTAGATGCAGGTGCACAATCTAATCAATCATCTCACAGAGTTCATGTAGAATGAATTTACTCAGTTTAACTACAAGTGGGGGATATGCAGGCTGCGTGCTTGTCAAATGCTCAAACATCAAACTATGTTCTGGTTCCATCTATTAAAAATGCTACCTTTATGTGGCCTGTTATTGCTTGCTAGCATGGCGTTGCTCTATTTCATAGTACATGAACAAACCCATTTATCCCTATCTGTCATTTCATAACTTGTGATGTATCTGTCACTTCTTGTCCCACGGGAGTCCTGTATGTAGGTTTTTTCTTTTTTTTAAAACTCTAATTGAGCTCTTTATTTAACAGTTTATTCTGTCCTAATAAGTCATTTCTAACAGTAGTTGATTGGATTTGCAGGGATGTTATTTTTGCTTATTTTGAACCTGCAACCATCCAGTGTCCACCTACTAATGATTAGGATTCAATTACCTGATTATTCATGAACAAGGTCACGGGAAGGATACGGACTTCATTTATATAATAAGATTATACGGCTTTGTTTCCAAGTTTTTAAATGTCAGTGTAAGACATCCACACAGAGCTGGACAGAACTTAAGGGAGTTTGTCTGCTGACGTTGAAGTACATGAAGGTACCATAAAGTATTATGACAGTAACTAGATTTATAATACAGGACTGAATGTGCTTTGGGGCTTTTAAATCCCTGGTTGTTTGTGATAGAGTGCTGTGGATTACACCATAAGGTCAAGTGGACATCCAAGACAATGAGCCTTATTTTCATTGCGTGATTTATCAATCAACTTCTTTTAATGGCGTGTCAGCTTCGTGGGTTTCGAGGGGGTGAAAATGTGCAGAGATGTGGAATCTGAATATCCATCCAGGGCTTTCACGTACGACACTATACCGTGCACTGATGGATGTTGTATTAGGTTTCAGCCTTTTGTGTTTTCAGGCCTGCAGCTAGACCACAGGTTGTGAAACAGTGCACTGATCAGACAAGACAATAGCACGTCGAAAATATTGCATGTTATGTTAGACTTTATTTTTCTGCTTGTTGTTGCATAACTTTACATCACTTTGGGCATGTGTTTGTGTCTGGTGGAGTATGTGGCCAGATGCTTTTGTCACATAGACGTGTAAAAAAAAAAAGGGGAGATTTTTAAATGAATGCCTTAATTCAACATTATAAACAATGTGTGGACATAATAGTGCATGTGGTATTTCATGATACAGATGCAAAACTTGAGTTTGTGTAGAGCACCTTCTTTTGAAGGACTAGCAGGAGCAGAATGAGATGAGGGGTTATTTTGGCGATGGAGATTAAGGCAGGGGCTTTTTGTCATTTGTGCGAGACAAGCCATTCATCCATCCAGTTCACAGCCAAAAAAAGGCTGGTCCCAGAAATTAGCAGTTTCAGCTCAGCAGCAAAGTCGTCGGGCTGTGAAGGCAGAGAGAAATTGACTAATTAGCAATGCGCACTAAAACTTGACGGTTCTCTCTATAACAGCAAGGGAAAGACTCGGTTTTTCTCCCCCTTTCTCTTTTCTTTCTTCCATAGATGTTTGAAATCGCAGTCATTTACGCTCGACAGTTTTTACAATAGCCTTGAGCCATAATTTTGCGAGTCTCTCCAGCATCCATACCCCTGCATGGTCTCTCTCCACCGGCCATGCACGACCGTTTCTCTCCCCAACCGTGGATTTCCTATTACTCTCGTTACGACTCACTGAGCCCCAGGCCCAAGGATAATGATGTGTTGTTTCTTGGTAGCATAATTTGTCACACGTATATTTCTTCTTCTTCTTCTCTTGCAGAAAGCACAGCTCCCTCTCACACACTCACACACTTCTTGTTAATTCAGAAGAACAAATGATCAACGTCAACAAATAACCCGAAATAGTGACTTTATGAGTTGGAATCACTGGTTATTTTGAGGCACCGCCGACCATAGACTTTAAAGAAAAAGGACATTTCTTTAAAAGGAGAACAAAGGAACATTTCAAGTGAGATTATTGGAAAACCCGAAGCTTACTTTCTTTTTTTTTTGTGCCAAGAGCTGAAGTCAGGTAAGTTTGGCTCCTTCTCAGGCGAGCTGCTCACATCATTTAGTTGTGACAGGCGCTTTTGGTGGATCCGGCGACAACGCTACGGCACGCTCGTGTCAAGTTTACACACGCTACGCACATAGAAATAGCTTCTTTTTTTTTGGTAGTGTCTTAAGAAACAGCCGATATGCACGTCGCGTTTAACTTCAGCGAAAGCTGCCTCTCGGTGATTCTTTTTCGACAGGGTACTCGCGTCCGCTTAACTCAGGTAGGCTAAAAAAAAAAAAAAAAAAGAAAGGAAAGCGAAACGCGCCCGTAGTACTGCCGCTGAGGGCTCGGAGACGAGACAAACTAATTGCTTTTTTTTTGTATGACTCCGTAAATCTGTGCGATGTGTAATGTCCCTTTTGTGTACTTGTGTGTGTGTGTGTGTGTGTGTGTGTGTGTGTGCAGCAAGATAGGAGAATGGATAAGTGTTAGCTGGACGCTGTGTGTTATCCGTCCACCGGTGGCGGTTGTCTTCTCTTTTCGTCCCCCCCTTGTATTCGACAACTTCAGCCGCGTTACCGAATAAGGGGGGGGGGGGGGAGAAAGGCGCCGCAGCATCCTCCGTATCCTCGTTTGGTTTTGACAGCGCCCTTCAGACCTCAGCCTCCATTTAAATCGCCTTGCTCTCGAGTTAAGAATGAATAAGAGCTGCACGCTGTGGGAACTGCTGCGTTTTTGTTTGTTGCTTTACGACCAGAGCTCAAAGTTGGATTGTAGATTCTCGCCGGCAGGCACGGCGTGATGGTTAATTCCCCCGCTGGACGGACGGCAGATCTGCTCAATAACTTACTCGACAGATCGATTTCTCTTGTAATAGTTGACTGATAGAATCTAAAGGCTACTGTGTGTTGTGCAAAATAAATGACCTGAGGTAAATGGCTTGCATGGTTTATTTGTTGCCTAGGTGGCGTTCACTGTCAGGAAGTCATGTCCAGATCGGGTGATAGAACATCCACCTTTGACCCAACACACAGTGACACCCTGCTGCACGGGCTCAATCTCTTATGGAGAAAACAGCTTTTCTGTGATGTGACTCTCACCGCCCAGGGACAGCAGTTCCACTGCCACAAAGCTGTGCTGGCATCCTGCTCCCAGTATTTCAGATCTCTCTTCTCTTCCCACAACGTAATCAACAATGAGGGGAGCAAAGGGGACCAGGGCAGCAGTGGGACCCCCTCTTCCTCTCCCGATGACAAGCTGGTGACCCCCAGCGCCAGGCCCATCAATAACCTGGTACTCCAGGGCTGCTCCTCCATTGGACTACGATTAGTGCTGGAGTACCTGTACACTGCCAACGTGACTCTTTCCCTGGACACAGTGGAAGAGGTCCTGTCAGTCAGCAAGATCCTCAACATCCCCCAGATTACCAAGCTCAGCGTGCAGTTTCTCAACGACCAGATATCTGTGCAGAACTACAAGCAGATCTGCAAGATCGCTGCGCTCCACGGACTGGATGAGACCAAGAAGCTGGCCAACAAGTACCTGGTGGAGGACGTGCTGCTGCTGAACTTTGAGGAGATGTGCGCAATGCTAGATGCTCTGCCACCTCCAGTGGAGTCAGAGCTGGCTCTATTCCAGATGTCAGTCCTCTGGCTGGAGCATGACCGGGAGACTCGCATGCACTACGCGCCGGACCTTATGAAGAGGCTGCGCTTCGCCCTCATACCTGCTCCAGAGCTGGTGGAGAGGGTGCAGTCTGTTGACTTCATGAGGAGTGACCCTGTGTGCCAAAAACTACTCCTGGATGCCATGAACTACCACCTGATGCCCTTCAGGCAGCACTGCAGGCAGTCCGTGGCCAGCAGGTGAGGATGAGAAAAAACATATACAAATACAAAAAAGGGAAACACAGACACACACACAGACAGCAATCAGCCGTTTGAGAGTGGACGGAAAAAGCGATTAAATGCCTCCCTCTTGTTAAATTTGAAAAAATTGCCGACTCAAGTATTGCACACACGCTCAAGTAGTGGTCCCGCCGCCTGTGTAGTATTGACCATGTAGGTGGTCAGTCAGTCAGGGATGTGGGGTTAGAGGCCCAGTTAATGAGGATTGAGGGGGTTTTCCTGTAAAAGAATGCCAGCTGTCAAGGGGCATGATCTATTCTATGCTACACTGTGTCCATAATTACAAGGTTACCTGATGTTTTAGTGAAGAAAAACAACTCTTTATTTCTTCACACATCTGTGTAATTGCTCTCTAATCACGAGATGCAGCAAACTAGATAAAGGTTATGCATTCGATGTGTAGCAACTCTCACGAGTACAATTTGAAATGCTGTAATTGTTACCACAATTGTTATCACAATTACATGGTAATTACTTAACAATTCTGGTATTAGTACATGGATGCTTCAGTTATTGAGGTTACAGTAAACAAAAATGAAATACAATCAGAGGGAATTCACTATATTTGGGTATGTATTATATTTGAGAAGATGCAGCATTTATCAAATAAGGGACAATATGACAATGCTCCCTACATTCAGGTTAAATACACGTCTCACTCTCTCAGAAATAGGCCAAGCTGCATGTCATCCTTCCATGTTTGTCCTGATCAGAACTTTCAGGAGCTGGTTAGCAGACAGGCGTTGTTAGTAAGTTGATTGATTGACGGCCCTGTCGTCAAGACTGAAAATCTTTTCAGAAGTGATGGCATCAGAATTCAAATTTTAAATGAACCACATATGTTTTTAAAGAGCAGAAAATCGAGAATCTCTAAATTTGAAAATGAAATTTTGAACAAAGAATCTTAAAGTGAAATAATTTCACATGTATCTGTTCCTACGTTATCCCAATAACATATCTATTCCCACATATGGACCTAAACGAGCAAAGAATCAGGAATAATTAGTTTCACATGCCACTGTTTCTCTCCTCTCAATTAATCACCATTATCTATGTCCAGGGGGCCATTTGCATATGAATAACCCCAAAACACTTCAGAGTGGGCAAGTAGCAGAGAGAGAATGTACCAAGACGACTGTGATTTTCTCAAGCATAGAAAAGTAAAATATGAAAAAGGAAAAAAGGTGAATGTGACTGAATATAAAGGCCAGCTACTCTTAATCTTTTTACTGCATATTGTGATTAATTGGTAGATTTGTGTTGAAATCCATTAGGAACCAGATAATGGTCATTAATGTACAGTAAAGTGTGCGGCATTTGGGTTATATATCATATACAAACAGCCGGAAATATCTTACAACTGGCTCAGAATTGTCACATGAATCATTGCAGCCAATAAAATGGAGAGACTGTATAGGCAGGTTTATGTACTCAATTGCTCTTTTAGCCGCCAGCATGGCACCCTGCATGACCGTCTTCACTTCACAGCTAATTGAAAAGATATCTTTAGAGTACAATAACCATTCAGTAACAGATCAAAAGGATGAGTACGGTGTTGAGCAATATTTTGTTAATTGTGATAAATGTGGCCACATATTGCCTGATTAGTAGTCTCAAGTTCAGTAGTTGCACCCAGAAAAGGAGCAGTTATTAATTTAACCATGAATTTGTTCTTTATTTCATTCACCGATTATTTCATTCATACCTTGGGCAAGTTAAGAGTGAAAAATCTAAATACACAGGGCAAGTGCTGTTAATACATTTAAAGTAATTATGTAAATGAAGGAATTAAGGATGTCCAGGTTCAGCTTGTGCTTATTTTGGCCTTTAGATGTTTTTTTTCAAGTCTTAACACCTGTTTTGTCCTCTGTTTCTTAACACTTGTCCACACACCCACACTTTTGACATTACAGAATCCGTTCCAATAAGAGAATGCTGTTACTGGTGGGTGGTTTGCCTCCTGGACCTGATCGTCTCCCCAGTAATTTGGTCCAGTACTATGACGATGAGAAAAAGACATGGAAGATCCTCACAAGTGAGTAGCAAAGCTTTTTTTGTGTGTGCTTTTTTACCTGAGGCATCTTGTGTTAGTGGCTTTTATGATGAGAGAAAGTTGTTCCTATGGATGACTTTACCACAGGTTAATTTCCACAGAAAACGAGGGGAAGGAGTTCCCTAAATCCTTTAGGTAATAATGTATCACTATCACTTTTAATATAAGTTTTTAATCAGAGCGTGACTTCACAGCACTGTGGAGCTTCATGCCCGGATTCCCTTGTTTTTGCTGAAATATGCTGGCAGGATGCATGATGAGATTTACTTGCATCTAATGATCTATTGTGACAGAGATAGAACAATAATGAATGTCATCTTTTCTCAATAGCTTTTAAATGTAGCTTGATTAGTCACTCACATTGATCGATACATGAGATTGAATTACCCCATACATACTAAAATGCGGCATGGAATTAGCCTGTTGACCTATGAGTTAAATACCAACGAGATGGATGGGCCTGGTGGAACACAGCAGCTGTAATGTTGATGCAAACATTTAAAAAATATGACTATATATATAATATTGACTAAATAGCAAAAATAAAAGATATAAAGGCATATCCTATAACCTGTAGCAATTTATACCAGGATACAGTTTACGATATTGATTTCATTATGTCATATGGCAAGTTGTCATCATTTCCCCTAAAAATCTATTCCATTGAAAAAAATGTATGGTCTATGGCCTTTGTGGATTTACAAACACTTTCCTGCCGGACTCACCTCTATAAAGTGTACTATGCTCTTTTTCTCTCTTGTCTTCCCTGACCTTTTAAGGCTCACCACTATATTGTTGCCATATTAAAAAGGTCAAACAGGAGCTAATGGGAAACCATATTTGTGCTTTGCATCATCATTGCCCGGACATATTGAGTTTTTGTCTTTTTGTTTTGGTTGCAGCCATATCTCAGTAGTGTACCTTCATTCATACATATTAGCTGTGGGTCTGTTTTCGGTCAGCTCGGTACTGTGCAGTTTGTATTCTCACCCCATGGCACAAGTTTTTAGTGAATCTGGTACGGTATGTCTCTTGTTGTGTCCCGTGGTGTCTTAAATTCAGAGAAAGTTTTGGACATTGCTTCTTCCCCTGCTCGAATCATAACGTGACAGTTGCTGGTTAATTTTAGCTCATGTTTGGCTCAAATCAGTCAGGGTGCATTTTTACTAGAGGAGCCATGCATACAACAACAGCCTGAAACTCACTGATGTTTATATTAGTCTTAATGTTCTCATTTAACTCACACTCCTGGGTATAAACTGCAACAAGCAAAAGGTCAGTAGGGATTTCCATAACTCAAAACTAAAAAGTTAACACTCAAATGGTCCGTGGCCAAGTGGAAGGACAAAACTGCAAAATCATCCCCTTAACACGTCAGTGACCATCTGATGTAGCCTCCACACAATGGATGTAGAATAGAAGATTATTAACATTCAATCATAACTTTTCAATGAGGCGAAACCTGAGAGGGACAGCCTTTGATTAAGACATTCATCAACACAATTTGGGAAGAATCTGATCCCTCTCGTTGTGTCAGATATATCTGCTGCTCGGTGATTCCAGTGTAAGTTTGCCATCTAGTGTACCCACAGCAGCGTGGACGAACACAAGACAAAGGCAAGCACAGGCTCAGCCACGACGCTGGACTATTTCCCTCTTCTGCTTTAAACCAACCTGATATTAAAATCTCTCACTTGGATTTGGACCTCATCTATGCAGCATGGCCTAGAACAAAGGAATTCAGCTCAGTGGGATGCAATTGTAATGGTGTTAAAGGCATGTCAGAGCTCGAAACAGCAGTGGTGCATTAGCTGTGGAGTCATTCAACCAATCCCGGCTGTGCCTCTATGCAGAGGTTTCTGACTCCCTCTAGTGAGCCCTAAAGCTCACTGTCGACCGGAGCGATGGCGTCCATCTCGTAGAGGACGTGCTCATCCTGCCCTCCTATGTCTGTTCACTCCTTGGGTTAGTGGAAGATTTAGGGGAGAGGGGACTGATTGGTAGATTCATGTCACACTGTTTCTCAGGTGATAATTCTCAGCAAAGTCTTACACAACTGTTAAAGGGAAAACAATTGATATGTTTTATTATTTTCACTGCAACTATTACAGTAGTCTCAATTATTATAGCCTGTCACGTATTCCACTGTTCACCACTGTGTCTGAGGCACCTGTAGAAGGAGGGCAAATGTCCCTAATCCTCCCGCAGCACTGTAGCCTGTAACTTACTGTAAAGCAATAATCTTCTTTTCACATGGGTACGAGATGATTTTTAGTATGAGTACAAGTCGCTAGACATAATATAAAAAGCCGCCCATCCGTGTCCTATATACTGCTGACTGAATGATAATGTAAATAGCATGTAAGGGAATTTGGCAGTCATATGGCACTCGTCTTTGAGGTGCACTGGAGGCAGGCAACCTAATCCCCTCGTTCGAGATAAAGCTGTGTTTAGTGTATGTAGTATTAGTTCCTATCTGAGACTCCCCTCCCATAGAGGACCGGCACATGTCAGCCAGCCAGAGTGAGATTGCAGGGAGAGGCCAATTGGAAAGAAATGAGATTCAAGGCTGTCTAATTTTGCAGCAGCTGCGATCCATCAGGCGTTGGGGAGGTGACAGTGGAAATGACTGATGGAGACAGACAGGTGGGCTTTAACATTTCACTGATTTGTGCTCAAAAAGCACCGGGCCTGAGATTTATTGAGTGAGCCCGATCATGTTCATTATGACTGTCACCTAAGACCATTTCTCTACATCTCAATGGGGTCACTTCAGCAAAAGAAGATGGAGGAGAGGAAGGGGAGCACAAAAACATACACAAGGGAAAGTCCTCCACAAGGGGTCCTGCTGCAGCTGTGGACTTGTAGCTGTTTATGCTAACTTGGTGCTGACACACGATGAGGAGTATGATGCACTAAAGATCGTATTTATTGGATGTACTCAGTATATTGCAAGATGAATAGCTGCTGTGGTAGATTTTAATGCCAGACGAAGAGAAAAGGAAAACTGTTGCACTGTGAGATTCAGTCCTTAGAGTACTTACTGACAGGTGAGTTAAAATAGAAACTTTCCCCAAAATTGAAACTCATTGGAGTTATCATAGATAGATAGATAGATAGATAGATAGATAGATAGATAGATAGATAGATAGATAGATAGATAGATAGATAGATAGATAGATAGATAGATAGATAGAGTGACTGATTATTACTTTGCATCAACAGGCTTGATTCCCCACAACAAATCACATCCTGTAGATGGATGAATGAAAGGTCACAAAACAAAAGCGATGAGGACAGGAATTAAATCCTATAACACTGGCTCACACTGAGGATTGTGAAATAGATGTTTTCCTGTTGTGCTGTCGTGACGAGTACACTGCAAATAAAATCAGTCTTGACATTAACACGTACTCCGCACACTCTTTGTCAAACAATAGGACACTCAGCATGACAAAAATAAAACATCCTCACTGAGAGAGAAACACTGCCATTACAGAAGTACTTATTAAAAAGTAAAGATAACATTGTGTAAATGTTTTATGAATAAAAGTATCAGTATCAGGGATCTGTAGTTAGGTCCGACCAGGACCAGTTTTATAAAGCTTCGTCCAACGACGGGTCAGTGTAGTTTTACAGGTGCAGTTGAGACACAGGTCTACATGTTTTCAGTACGTTTTGTTTGTTTGAGTATTATTATAATTCACTGAAGAATTAAACTGATTTATAAAACATTTTTAGGCAGATGTCATTTTTTTAGAACGTTAAGTACTAACAGAGTTAGAGAACAGTTTATGTTAATAGTCATTTGGCAAAAAAACAAAATGTATGTTCTGTGTTGCACTACAAGACTGGAGATGTAATTGTAATATGTTATCCACACACGATAAACAGTGGCTTTATTCATTTATGGATGAATGAAAGTACTGTTTATGTTGTTGCCCTCAACAGAAATGTTATCAGCGCGCCATTTCTTTTAAACCACCACTTATTGAGTTTGTGAGAGACAAATCTGTTATGGTCAAACAGTGTAAAACCGTGGAACTCAAACTAAACTGTATTCATGGGGTACCTCATTTAAATCAAGTATTACATCTGTTAAGTTTATTAAACTTTATTTCATCATCCTCATTCACATGTGTGACACCTGTGATTTTTGTGTCTCGTCTAGTAATGCCTTACAACAGCGCCCATCACTGCGTGGTGGAGGTGGAGAACTTCCTGCTGCTGCTGGGCGGAGAGGACCAGTGGAACCCCAACGGTACAGTAACACCACAGACTGAGCGTCTTGCTTTCCAGTGATTTCACACAGCAAATTTGACCGTGTTTAATTAATTTAGAGAGCAAGAGTTTGTGCGCGTTCAAACCCATCAGAGTTAATGTAACACTTTCAGATTTAAACACTCATCCTCGAGCCAGTTCAGCTCTGAGTGGACAAACAACACTCCAGTCATCAACTTGTCAGTAATTGGCACGGGAAAATAACTGTTATTAACACTGAAATATTTGTGGTGTAGAAGTGTTAAGAGTGCTTTTTGTGAAATGGTGGTAACACACCGCCATAGTAAGAAACAAAGACTGTAAATGATCAAAATCTTTGATACTGTCTTTTTGTTCTTATTCCACCCACTATCTTAACAATACAGCAACCAGTAGTGTTTATTTAGCTCTAATCAACACAAAACCAATACACATCATTAGAGATCATTTAAAATGTTCTAAACAGATTATTTTACAAAACCAGATTACTCTATGATTGGACACTTTTTAACTCTAATGGTGGTGAAAAGTGCATATCAACACTGAAAATCCAGATGTGTTCATATTAAATGAAGACTTGCAGAGTCACAGTTGTGCATTTCATTGATACTGTACACAACAAAGACCTTGGCAAAGAGTTAGCCCATTAGAACTGAGCACTGCCATAGTCTGCCTAATCTGTATCGTATCATAAAGACTACTCGCTCAAATTAGTAATTTGAGTAATCAGTGCCATTGATCTTGATTATATCTGTTTTGCAGGAAAGCACAGCACTAATTTTGTCAGCCGCTATGATCCCAGATTCAACAGTTGGATACAGCTGCCTCCTATGCAGGAGAGGTACGTTTATTTGTGGTTGAATACATAATTGTTGGTTTATGGTAAAAGGAAATAAAGGTGCAGTGCATCTGATGGTGCACTAAGAGACTGTAGGATGTTCAGGGGCCTTGGAAGGACTGCACAGACACTACTGACCTCTAATAAGTCATATATAAAGAATACAAACAACACTGTGATAAAATGAAAACTTTATTTTGTTATCTTATTTTTATCATTTTAGATACAAACATTGTGTAATGCAATGCAATGGTACTCTAAACGTATTGTCTTTAGAATTCTATTTATTTTTATGAAGATATAATATTAAATAAAAAAAACAATGTCTTAAGTAAGTAAGTATACCCATAACACATAAAAACAGTTGCTCACAGCTGGTAAACTACCCCGAGCACTTTTTTCAAATCTATTCTTTCCACCTCACACACAAACTGTGGAAAATCCTACAATAAGTCTTGTCATCGCTGGTTTAATGATGTTGTCTGACTGACACTTCCTTCCTCAGGAGAGCAAGTTTCTTTGCCTGCCGCCTGGAAAAGCACCTGTATGTGATTGGTGGTAGGAACGAGAGCGGCTACCTTTCCAGCGTGGAGTCCTACAACCTGGAGACTAACGAGTGGAACTATGTGTCATCTCTGCCGCAGCCTCTGGCTGCCCATGCAGGAGCAGTGCACAACGGCAAGATCTACATATCAGGTCAGGACAGAACCTGTCACTCGCACTATCCCAGAAAATATACACAATACTTTAAAGGCACTTGATGTTTATTGCTCAGCATTTAGCAACAGATAAAAACATATAAAAAAATTATTTGCCAAAACAATTAACAATATCAGTTCATAATTTTTATTATCACAACTTGTAAATGTGTTGTATTTGTTTTAAAACAGCCGTGACCATAAAAAACTAATTAACTAACTAACTAACTAACTAACTCATAGTGTAGGAGTATTGGAATGTTACAAAGTACAAACATTAATTCGTTTTACTTTTTAGTATTTAGAGATTTTCTATTTTCTGCCTCTTTAAACTTCTATTCCACTACAGTTTACAGGGAAATGTTGTACTTTTTACATCATTATACGTGTTTGACAGCTATTGTTACTTTGCAGATTAAGATTTTATATGGAAACATGCATTATATTTTATAAACTGACCCCAGTTTATAAAATATAATGCATTATTATCGATTAAATCAGCCTTCAACATGACCCTTTCCACCATTACATTTCTGCTTATACAGTAATGCTTCAGCAATTATAAGTAATAAACTTAACACATACTAATATAACACTAACAGGAGTCATTCTTTTAAATTTTGCTAGTAATATTTTAGTAAATTTACTTGAGAAAGATTTTGAACGCAGAGCTTAATATTCTGATATTTATATGTTTACTAAAGTAAAGGGTCTGAATATAACCAGAGAAAACTATAAAAGTACAAATATACCACAAAGATAAATGGTAAAATATAATAGAAGATAATAATATAAATAATAATAATAATAATATTGTGTTAAAAGACAACTCTGATTAATTTCTTCAAAACCCAGCACCTACATTACCCACAATACAACTCGTTCACAGTTCAGTCGGAGATACGTGTGTTATTCTAGTAGCTCTTAATGTAGCCTTGTGCCTCACGCAGAGATATCCCTAAATCTTTTCATCCTCTGACCAGACACCCTCAAACAAAAAACGGCGGTTCCAGATTTCAAACTGTCCTTTCAAAGTAAGGACAGATACATTCAGAATGTCATTTTAGTTACCTGGTTTGCCATTTTGATTTGATTCTCTCCAGGCAAGGTTTCTTGCAAAGTGCTAACAAGTAGGGTGCCATGAAACGTCGCAATACAAATGTTTAAAAACCAACTCCACATGATTTCCACATAAGGTCTATACAATACTTCTACTGTCTGAAACCCTTTTGTTTTAGTGACATTTAAATCAGTCAAAGACTCATCACACCAACGCAGAAAGTCATAAACCAAAGTCCTCCTCTTCCAAAAGCTGACTATCACTGAATCATCTGTGAACTTTATGACGTGACTATTGTACTGTATTATGTACCCTGCCAGTCATTACAATATAAAACTAAAAGAAGGGAACAAAGGCACCAACCTTGAGTGGAACCTGTGTTTGAATAGAGCTGGTTGGAGAAGGCACCATTAACTCTGACGCACTGCAATCAATTGGTTTAAAAAAAACAAAAAGTCTAACCAGTGATACAAAGTTTTCAAAAAGAGCCAACAGGTTTCTCTGTAAGCACACATGGCTTAATAGATAGAAATCAATTATTCAGAAATCATTATTAATCATATATTGAGATAATTTCACAATATATTTCAACACGGGAACCCTGGTTTTTATTAGATTCAGATAATAAATTAGTGGATAGATCAGCATACTCGTGTCAGTTTGCCCTACAGAGTACATCACATGAGCAGCCACTGTGTCCACCTACTGTACATAATGAATTTCGACACGGTATTAAAGGCATAGTTTTGTGTTTACCTGTTGCAGGAGGAGTGCACAATGGAGAGTATGTGTCCTGGCTCTACTGTTATGACCCTATAATGGATGTGTGGGCTAGGAAACAGGACATGAACACAAAGCGTGCCATTCATGCCCTGGCTGGAATGAATGACCGCTTATACGCCATTGGTGGAAACCATTTGAAAGGTAAGTACTTGAGCGTTTCAGGAACAGAAAACGGTCAAGATTGATGGTTTTTTTTTCATTTTTAAACTGTGTGAAAGAGATGCTGCCATTATGAGCAGGCAACGATGACCTTTATTACACTAGAGACCTACAGTCCCTGTTCTCTTTCACACTTCATCATTCAAGGTACAAAATGAAAAACTGAACAAACAACTGAATTACTGTTGCGTGTTGTGTGTTTGTATTGGATCAGCAAAACTGAATGCAGACATTTGAATGGGAGTTATGAATAGATGAAACTGTATGTGTTTCTTTGAAATACAGCCCTTCACTACTAATTTAAGACTGTTAAATTTACATTCACTGTACATGCTGTACAATTAGCAAACTCTTCAAATTCAGCTCATGAAATTCTGTGAGATCTGTCACAACTGTATCCACATTCAGAGACTATTTTGTTCCTGTTTTCTCAGGCTTATGATTAGTTACTGTACTGTATGTTGGTTTCGTTTTGTGGGGTGGATGTGGGTTCTTAAATTTTTACTGGGTGGGTGGGTGTTTGTACATCCATTTTAATGTAGTGAAATGTACTATATTAATAAAAGGCCTCGCCTTTAGATTTGGGCAATGTTCATGTTCTTCAGTAAAAGCAGTTCATTGTATTTGCAGTGGCCTGGCGACATAAGCAAACAACCCCACAACTGTCTTTAGAGCTTGATTAAAATGTTGTTTAATCCTGATTAGTGCACAGAAGTATGTATCACCTTTCTCTAACAGAGCCCCGCTTTTTTAAAACCACTAATAAGAGCACAGCACACAAAGATGTAACCAAAACTTTTTATGTAGGTTGTTTATGTAGGAACCAGTCAGAGTAAAAAGCTGAATGCAAATAAGTGTTTTCAAAGCCTTTAAAGTCAAACAAGCAGCTTATTACTGTAACCTGGACGTACAATTACAGGGACTTTAAGTTAAGTTTTTTTCCTCTCTCAAAAGGTTTCTCCCATTTAGACGTAATGTTGGTGGAGTGTTATGACCCGAAAGCTGACCAGTGGAACATCCTGCAGTCACCCATCCTGGAGGGTCGCAGCGGCCCGGGCTGTGCTGTTTTGGACGACAGCATCTTCCTCGTGGGGGGCTACAGCTGGAGCATGGTATATTCTTACTTATCACATTAGATCATTTTAGATTAAAGGATAATGCTGGCAAAATTCTATATATTATATGTATTATCATCAACAAATCCTACCATGTCTGTGGCAAGAATATACACCTTATAGTTCAAAGACTAAAGACTCATTTGTTCCAGGAATACAATAGCACTTAAATGACAAATTGTTTCTATAAGTATAGCATATTGCACAATACCACAGTGGAATGATATTTCTAGTTTGAATGCATTGTATTTGATAATGTACAAAGATCATTGGTTCTTTGATTTAATGCTCTTTTGATTCTTCCATTGGCAGCGATGTACCTGCTTATAGCACTTGTGATTCATCACCAGTCCTTACAAGTCTGATGAGACATCTTGTTGTTTTCAATCATGGTTCTATGCACTTGATGTAAAGCTCTTATTTTGGAAGTTACTTTGGATAAAAGCGTCTGTTAAATGCCTAAATGTAATGTATGACACTTCTGAATTCTGTGGATTGTTTGTGATATTTTTTCAGCAGACATGTTTATTTGCCATAGTAAGAAAAGCACGTGTTACTAAAAACAGTAATAAGGCTACATTCTAGTTATGTTTCCTCTGTGAAAAGGGCATAGACACCACTATGGTTTTAGTTTTTGAATGCATACGTGTGACAATGTTTTAAATTAATGTTGAGCAGGCTGTGTGGAAGATTAATTTACAGAAAATAATGGAAACATATTCATAAATGCATTGCCACACAGAAAACTAACAATATTATATCAGTTGATACTAAAATTGAACATGATATTCATTGCATACATTTCTGTAATAAAACAGATCAAATCCCTGCAGATTATTGTGATCAATATTATCATCATGGTATCACCATGTCACAACCTTTACAAAATATCTCTCCAACACACATTGCACTAATACATTGAAATCCAGCCCAATGTAGACTAAATTCCAGTGCACCTAATTCATTCCACAAATTATAGTTCTTTCAGCTACTATCTAATGTAACACAATAAAACAGCCTAGAAATAAATCTTTTTTGTGAGCTTTAATGTTCAATTTTTATTCAATTGGCCATTTACTGTGAGGCTTGTGTTTGTCTCAAGTTAATATTTCATTGTGTCTTTTTTGGCACATTTACACAAAAATGTTATTAGCATGCAAAATAGGGTTCAAAGTAAAGCGTCCAGCAGATGTCACTACAGACCTGCACGTGAAATGCTTTTAAGCACCACTGCTTTGAGATCTTTGTCACAACCATCTGTTTTGTTAACCTGTGGTGATTTAATAAAAGCATTACTGTCTCAAGCCATGTTTCCACTTTTCTTTAACTTTAAGTCTATTTATTCTTTTATTGTCTTGTAAAACAATTTGCAATTAACATGTGTCGCAAAAACATTTAGTTGACATTTGAATTAAACAAATCAGGCTGCTAAAAACCTAAATTATAAGCAAACTAGAGCTTTTGTGCAACATTCACATTCTTATTTAGTAATATAATTAGCACACTTGATACCTAGTCAGACAATCTCTTAGCAGTGTGGTGTAAATCTGGAAATAAGAATCTCCTAATCACCAACGTCTTTTGAGTATTTATTAGGTTTCTGCAGAAAGGAACCGTTGATGTGCACTCAAGGGGTGTCTTTATTGGAAGCAATAGCAAAACCCAAACAAGTCAGTTGCCAGATAAGGAATCCCATAACAGAATGGATTCTCATGGGTTAGCAAAGACGGACAGAAAGACAGTTTCATAGCAAGAATGATCAAGAGATAGAAATCAAATTAGAATGATACAGATTAACATGGATACAGAGTAAATTTCCATCACAGTAGTTAAGAGAGGTCTGTCTTTTCTGTACTCTTTTAAAACGTGTTTTAAAGTTGACAGTGACTTTTCCCAAAAGGGATGAATTAGACCATACATTATAAATACATACTTTTAGACACAATCATAGCTAATGAAAAGCCGGACACAGAATGAGCTTCACAGATTCAGAACTGCAGGCACGACAGCTTTTTCAACATAAAAAGCCTTCACTCAAACAATAAACTTTTTGTCGTGGACATTTTCCTTATTTCCTTTGGAGAAGTGAGCAAATAAATGATGATTCAACAAGTCGTCTTTTGAAAATTTTAATAAGCAAATGATAAAGCAACTAACTAAAGCACAAAAAGCAAATAATAATAAGAGAAAGAAAGAAAAGTAAAGAAAAGTAAAGTGAAAACACCAAGTGGGGGCACAACATGTTTTCCCTTAGCAGGCCTAATTCACTGAAAGTAATTTCACTGAAAGAAATTCACTGAAAATAGTTCCCACTGAAAGAAATTCACAGAGTCCAACACTATATTTCAGCTGAAAGGACAGAGATCATACGCCATGAGCACATGAAGCATCTGACCCCGAAGTGCCGATATAGTCACATACTTATAGCTTCATAAACATGTAGCAGCAAAGGAAAAGATATCAAGTCAACTCTACCCCACTTTCCATCTATTCTCAACCTGGGATAAGAACACAGGTCAGACTGCTCTTAGCTTCCAAAACAAGTTGACTCCAGTTTCTAATCAACCCGAGGCTGTCTTTTACGACAGAGATGACACTGACAGAAATTATCTAAGTGCAAAGAGTAAACATGATCAGACATTCATGTACAGTTATTAAAGTAAAGCATATTAAACCATAAGAAATGTAATAGAGAGAAATTTTGCCACCACAAAGAGCTGCTTCCTCCTCACTGAAAACTCTATTGATGACTGTGTAATTACCCTGGTGTGAATAAAGGACAACATGGTCACAGTTAAAAAATGCCTGTCAGGTAAATATTTAGACAGTCAAATGAATAGACGCGGATTGCTCATTCATAACTATTACCTTCAATAAGTGCATTTTAGGGCATTTCAATTGTTCCATTTCTATCTGGTTTGTAAAAAAAGGTCCCTTTTGGAGAACTTTTTGACACCGACAATGAATCTGCAAAGCATTTTAGCAGTTAAGTGCTTTGCTTAACTAAGCTTCCATTACAGTAATTTTGAGCCTGGAGAACTTTAATAGAAATTTCTCCACCTTTACGTCACACGCTTTATCATATCTGATGCTATGCAAAACCACCACCTGCACACCTGACTGCACACCTATCCTCCAAAACACGCACACATACACGTATTGTAAAAGCATGCACACTGTGCATCAACATATTCGCTCAAATACTGCAGGTATCTGCCATATTTATGCATGCACTATAAGGCAATGTTGTTTTTTAGCAAACCAGGATGTACTGGGAATTAATATGAAGACCTCAGAAAATGCCTCCAATTGACAATTAGGTTAGTTTTTTTGGTTCAATGTTTGAATACTAGATATCTTTCCAGTATAGCATAATGTGTCTTCTGGGAGCTTCAGCAAACTTCAGTTACACAGAAACACATTCTTTGTTTACTTGTGGTTTTGGATAACACTGTCTAATAAGGCATCCTTTATGAAGGGTTTATAATTTGTAACTAATGGCTTTATGAATGATTAATGCATAATTTACTATCAGTGGGTCTGTCAACCACTCTGGTCCAGACTGAAAAATCTTGCCATGACATTGTGTACAGATATTCATGGCACCCAGAGGATATATGCTAATTACTTTGGTGATCCTCTGACTTTCACTTCTAGTACCACCATGAGCTTGACATGTTAGGGGATTGTTTTAAAATATCTTTAAAGCTATTGGATGAATTGCCATACATTTGGTTCATTCATGTACCCCTAAGGATAAATTGTTAAAATCTTGGTGATTCCTTAGCTTTTAATGTAGCGCCATCTTTAAATCAACATTGCTTTTGTCCTTTTGCTCACTACTTTGGTTTTTGACTAAATACCTGCTAAACTAATGTCATTCCCATCAGCCTTTGCTAATTTGCAAATGTTAACATGTTAACACACCAAACTAACATGTCGTTCATAGTGAACAATTATCATTGTGAGCGTGCTGATGTGAGCATTTAGCTCAAGTACAGCTTGACAGAGCTAAGAGTCTGCTAGAAGACTCTTAGTCTTCTGTAGACTTTTGACCACTGAATGTGGTTGAATGAATGAGGTTAAAAGGGGACATAACATGCTCATTTTCAAGTTCATACTTCTATTTGGGTGCTCTACTAGAATAGGTTAAAATGCCTTAATGTTAAAAAAAACACATTCTTTTACTCATACTGACTATTGCTGCAGCACCTCTTTTCACCCTCTGGCTGAACGCTCCGTTTGAGCTGCTATCTCATTACATGATAATGAGCCAC
>JAVQJL010031610.1:0-27348 GCA_036024295.1 Nannoperca obscura | reverse complement strand
CTCCGGCGGACTTCAAAACAGCGTCTCTCGTTAACTGACGGCATGTTGCCAAGCTGTCACTCACATCACAACTGGCCAATAGAAACGTCTTTCAGCGTAGGTCCCGCCCACGGCATGAACCTGAACCGGAAGCAGAACTTTTAGATTCGCAAACAAAGCTTTAGGGTTTGAAAGCAAAAGTTTAGAGTTTGAAAGCAAAAGTGTGGAAGGTTTCTCTCTCAAACCACTTGTTTTGACTGTTTTATAAAGAAACAAAATGATCTCCATACACCACAAGCATTTCTGTATTCATTGTGACTTATTTTGCTTTGTTTTTTTTGCAGTGTGTAGACACTATACACTGCTAAGACTTTAAAGTAGTGTCATCCCCTTGCCATGTTCTCTGTCTTTGTCTGTATTGCCAGCTACTGTCCAATAAAGGTGAAAGTAACTGAATGAGAGGATGAGTTATGAGGCAAAGCATAGTAGTAGGAATTTCAATTTCAGTTCGCTACACAAACAAAACATATGACTGTGTTAAAGAAGAGAACAGTGGCTGATGTGCATGCAGGAAAGAGCATAGGCAGGGAAGTGGGCAAACAAAAAGATAGCCAGACAAACAGACAGTGAATGAACTGAAAGATGAAGGAGAGTTGAAGGAGAGAGGAGAATCACAAGACAGTGAGACGCCAGGGAGTTGAGTTCAAGCTGCCTTTATGTACTGTTTTATAGTAGTCCTTGTTGCTCACTCTGTTTTACACACGCTCACTCTCTCTCTTTCTTTCACAAACACACACACACACACACTCACATTTAGTTACATTTAAACCAGCTCAATACAAATTAATTCAATTCAATTTTAGGTGAATACACACACACACACACACACACACATTACAATTCAACTCCACTAAAATTAATTCAGCTCAGTTACATTGTATTTTCATCCCAATGAACGCAACTTCATATGTAAACACACACTCGTACACACAGTGACCTATATAAAGCAGTGTGTAAGCAGTCCATTGGGGATGAAGAGCTGTAGAGACATATATCGCTTTCTTCTTTGTTTACAGATAGCAGGGGTCAGGGAAGGATGGGGGGGGGGGGGTACAACAATAGTCACAGCAATAACAGTAACACACAAATATGCACGCACACACATCACAAGCCCCCTGTGCGAATGCATGTGGACCCCTAAGAGCCAACAGCTCTCCCTTTGATAGAAGCTAGAAGCTTCCTCTGACAGCCAAAGCTCAGAAAAGGAACTGCTCCTAAAACTGAAATTCAAGGCTGTGATTGTTCCAACTCTGCTTTTCCAAGATTCAAAATGCCCCTGAGCCAAATTATGGCATTCAAATATTAAATAGAAGGCATATAGTAATCTCTGTGGTGGAGAATAGAAAGAAAACAGTAGTGAAAGTGCTATTACCAAGAATCTCTCATGTTGGACACTTTCTCAAACAGGATACTGTATAAAACAAATACAAATGCACTTATTGCCTATAAACCTTCATAATATCAACACGATAGAGACATTAGAGCTCAGCTTTTATCCACCTCTGAGCAAATAAGCCACGAAGTCCCTCACCTGCTGCCCCAGTTCTTTATTTCAATCGAAAAAATGATCACACTGAAGCATGTTACACAATGAATATGGATTCAAGTACAGCTTACACATACCATCCCCTCTCTCTATATATATATCTGTCTCTCACTCTATCCTCCCCTTTTTCTTTGTCAGCCTCACACACAGAATCACAATGCTCATTTGCAATCACCCTTTCATGAGGCACAGTGCCCTGCGCTGGACTCAGGCTCAGCCAGCGTATGTGTGTGTGTGTGTGTGTGAGGGAGAGAGAGAGAGAGCGGGAGAGGGGGAGGGGTTGTGGTGAGGAATTGTAACCACCTCCCTCCATTTCCATCTCTCTCTGGCAATCCATCCTTCACTCTCACGCTCAGCAGCTCTCCCCTTTTATTCTTCTTCCCTCCTCACTTCAGCGAGGGATGGCAGTATCTATAATTGCGTATGAATGTGTGTCACTGTGTGTGTGTGTGTATGCTGAGGCAAATTGGCTGTAGCATTCTATTGGTGGTCAATCTTTAGCGGTGGTCTAGCTGGGTCTGACACTGCCACCTCCCATTATACTTCTGAAAGTAGCTCTTTGTCAACACATCTCTCCTCTCCTAGCCTCTTCTTTCCTTTCCTTTTTCTCACCATCTTATTCATGTCTTTCCTCTCTTCTCCTAGACTCTTCTGTCCCGATTTTCCCTACTTTTCTTTACTCTCCCCTCCTGTCCTTCTCATTTCTCTCGGCTCTTCTCTTCTTCTCCTCCAAAACTGACCTCCAGTATGTGATCACCCATTTTTCATCCAATCTACCACGAGATGATGTGTACAGTATACTATCAAAATAGACAATACATCATTTATGTCAGCCTTAAAGAGTGGCTAAATACCTTTTCTCTGAACAAAAGAGAGGATTAACTGAGTTTAGGTGGGTGTTGAGTTCACTCTACATCCTCCTCTTTTCCCCTCCTTTCTCTCTAAACACACATATAAGCCTCCTGCACTCGTCTCTACCTTTAGGGAAAATAAGCTGTAAACAAAGAAGGGAAGGATAGAGGGAGGGCATGAAAGACGCGTGAACAGCGGAAAAGGTCAAAAGGTTGTGTGGGGAGAAGATGAGTGAATGAACGGCCGAATATAAGAGGAGCTTGGAGTGAACAGGGGGTGGAGAGAGGAGTGTTTCAAGAGAGCGGGAGAAAGGTTGAGAAAGAGTGAAAGTGAGAGAGCGAGAGAGAGAGAGAGAGAGAGAGAGAGAGAGAGAGAGAGAAAGAGATAGAGAGAGAGAGAGAGGGAGCGAGAATAGGAATAATCACCAGTGGGTTTTTTAAAGAAGGACCTGTTCAGTAAGCAGAACTAACATGAGCTGAGTGCCACGGACTCCCAACAACACAGACAAATGTCTGCACACAATGACTTAGTGATCCCCCCCCCAGACCGCCCGACTCGCTCACCACCTCTTTCTGAAATACTTATTGGCTCTGAAGTCGCTGAAAAAGCAACTATATTTAAAGACCGTCCGTCCAATTGTCTAGACCTCTTTTTCAGTGTCTGCTCTCCGGAGACCGCCGAGTAATCTGATACTTGATTTAAATGACAATGATTCATGATGGGGCTCATCTAGTGGCAGCACCAGTGTCCAAGTCTGGAAGCTGATTGATTAGTTCTGACTTTAAATACTGGAATGTAAATGTATTTACACAGGATAAACAAACGAAATGTGTTACTATACAGAGCATTAAACCAACACGTCATATTACTATTGCTATATTACTAAACATCCTGTTTTGTATTTTTATATATCAAATCTGAGTAGAATCTAGTAGTTTGACTGAGATGAACTAAATCTGATCCAATTGTATGCAGTTGCCTCTCAAACCCACATGCTGGATAGCAAGAAAGACTTGTGTATGGATCAGATTACGCAGCGCTGAGACAGCAAACAGGTGGCAACTAAAAGCACTCAGCTAATTTGCAGCATTGAGAACAGTAATCCATCAAAATGTGTGGCCAGGGTCCTGAAGGTGGAGTAAAACTATATGTCTGATCTAACACATCCATTAATAGTTATGACAGCAGCTACTGGTTTTTCATTAATAATACACCCAAAAGAGTTTCTGAGGGCCTTTCAGTGTGGATTCAATGGTCAAGGTGGTAGAAGACTCAAGCAAAGCCAGACACAAGTGGAAAGAACGATCTCTCTTAAAAGATGTATTTTACCTTAACTCTGTCCAAACCTATTAACCTCAATGTCTTAGTTCAAGTCGTCACCTCTGTTGACCTCAGCGTTCTGTGCAATACTTGAGCTTTGCCCTTTCACCGAGAGGAGTGATCAATAAGCATTAGGCTATTTACATGAAGGGAACAGACTCGTAGTAAAAGTCCCTATTTAAGACAGAGGACGTAATTCTAGGAGTGGACGGTGTAGTTTACAACCCCCACAACAGCAGTGTTAATAGTTACACCAGTTTAGCGGGTAAGACAGTGCTGGAGTTGTGCGAGACACACAATGAATGAGATAAGCTTAACAAGCTTAGTCTGTTATCGAAGTGTAAAACTGGAAAAGGAAGAAGCACCTTCTAGGTTCTCAGATTAGATTGATTGAGGTTTTGAAAGTTATAATAATGATTTTGTCTGAAACTACACATCTTTTGTTTCTGACCGTGATCCATGCGTACTTTTAAACTGCTCTGAAGGAACGTTATGGCTCAGATGGTTTCACTTCAACAAGACCATCAATGGACAACTAAAGCAGACAAAATCATTTTTCTTATTAATAACAATAGATGACTACTACATATAACGTGAAGTGGGTTGCTCGTAGTGACAAACTCACAGAAAATGACCACCTAAATGCAGTCCCTCTCAACTCTGCTGAGGTTTTTCAGCTCACACTTTTAGTTTTCTGCCCACCAAGGCAGAAACTAGTAGTACACTCTCGTAGTGTACTACTAGTGTAGCATTCAGCCACAGCAGACATCTGTTTTAAGTGAAAATCCTTAAAGAACCACTGCACACTACATGCCCAACACCAAATGGCAGTCAGACAAAGTCAGTTGCTAGCTAGTGAACACAGTGGAGCATTAAGCAGTTAAAGAGCCAGGTATTTTTCATTATTATTTTTAATAATAATTTTTTTAATTTTTTTATTAAGGAGTTAGCGGAGACCAAAACAGAGCTAAAAGGAGAGTGAACGTTGGATTTACAATGTTTGGGTGGATAAAAACACAACTTCAAATGAATGCTAACATAATTAGGCAACTGTATGCTAACATGTTCACAACAACCTTATTACAGGTTTAAACTGTAAACTAGTTGTACTGTAATAGTTTTAGATGTAGTGGCAGGTTAAATCTGGTTGCATCAAGTTTTACTGCAAAAGTAGCTCAGTAAAAATCATATCCTCACCTAAAAGGCTAGTGAAGGCAAACTAACACACCAGCTTGATTACATAATAATTGTATTCTTTTTTGCTCTTATGTTTCTTTGCCCTTTTGTCTATGCGTTTCTTTGCACTTTTTGCTTCTCAACACCAAAATCAAGACTTCTACATGGCTGCTTTTCCTGACTCTGTGCTGTGTATGATGCTGAATTTTATGTTAATGACTCTTTCTCTCTGTGTATCTGCCTGTCTCTTTGTCAGGTGGTGGGTGCTGATGCTGTAACCACTGTGTGGAGCTGACAAGCCCTGGTTGATGCAGTGAAGTGTTCCAGAGGGATAAACACAAGTGAAGGTAGGAATGAAAAATGAGGAATTGAAAAATGCGAAAGAAAAAAAAAGAATAGGAATGAAAAATAAGGACATGACAGAGAAACACCATATGGGCGAGTTGGAGAGGGGGAGAAGGATGGACAGTTCAGGAATAAGGAAGCAGTGATGGGTAGACAGGAAAGATGAGAGCTGGGAGAGTACAGTCACTGCATCCGTTGCATACAGTACAGCTGCTGAATGGGTTTGATTCACAGGCCACTGAATACCCAGTCAGCCAGTATGTGACAGAAAGAGAGACCATTGTGGTTAGAGGCAGAGAGAAAGACACAGATGGAGAAAGGGAGCTCGGATGGTATTATTGGTGAGTTAATAGAAGTTAGATTTGGCAAAGACGAGCAGTACTGTTTCTGTGCTCGGTAAACCCACACTGATGAAGCTCCTGGGGTGTAACAGGGGGAATCTTTCAGTACGAGCTGAAAGGAAGCTGGGAGGCCTTGCTCTGCTGCTGCTGCTGCCGCTTGGCTTCCAGTCTGAACCAGGTTTGCTTTTCAGTCGCCATGTGGGAGCCGAGTCGTGTCTTTATTGAGACTCGAGGAGCCCCTCGGTTTGGTTTCTCTTGCCGGACTACAGATGAGAGCTGTGTGCTGTGCGGTTGCGTAAGAGAAGCACTTTGCTCCACTTTCACGCTGGCTGACTGCAAACATTGTGTGTGCGTGTTTGTGTGTAAGAGAAACTGCAACCATTGGCCACTAAACACACTTCCCAATTCAGAATGCCTTAGAATCCTCAGCATGTCTTAATGTAAAAACAGTGGGTCTGTTATACAAAGAATGGCTTTTATGTGATGTACATTTTGGGTGCCAGTTTAAAAGGAAAGGTGTGTTTGCGCAGCATGATCACCGTTCTGCCACTTAGATTTGTCTGCACCTAAGGGCCACCAGTGAGACTGAATGGCACACTGACAGAGATGGGCTGTGACAAGACAAGGCCAGGGTAGCCGGCAGAGTGCTGGTGAGTGGTGAAATAGAGAAGTGAGGCAGAGAGGAGAGCTGGAGGGGATCTTTTTTGAGGAACCCATTCTGACGTCAGCAACGAAAAGAGAGAAGGAGTTTTCTCTGTTTGTGTATGAATTGAAAAGATAGCTGCAGACACACATCAGGGCGACACAGCAACAAATGTTCATAACATAAACATATCTTGTGCTCTTCATACCAACAAGCAGAGTATCCTCTTCGACAAGCAGCTTGAAAAAAAAACCCAACATAAAACAAAGACTGGCATCTAGCACACAGACCTAGGAGAGAAAACCGCAGGCCTTTAAATAGATGACTGAAAAAGAGAAGTGTGAAGTGGACAGAGATAGAGAGAAGAGACAGAGAAAGATAGAGCGAGAGCAGAAGTTTCCTCAGTTGCTTAGAAAAGCACAGTGGCAACCGGTGCCGCTGTGGGGGCTGCAGTCAATCCACTGAGCCGCTAACCTGGGATTTACTCACAGCAAGGACTTTCACAAAGACAGGAGGAAGACAGGACCGGGGAGAAAAAACTGAGGGCTCAAGATAAAGGAAGAGGCGAATCCCTCGTAGGAAAAAAAGGGTAAGGAGAGGGAGGTGTGAGGAGCTGTTGGTTAGTGTCTCGATTTCTTGTTTTTTAAGGCCTGGTGAATTTCTTTTGTTCACCAAGTGTTTTGCTGATTGCTGTAGTAGTGAAGCAGTAAAGATTGATGCATCAGATGACTGTATATGAGCAAGCCCCCCCCCCCCATCTTCTGCTGGAGACGAGCAGACGATATTACCAGGCCAACAGTATCCTGGCAACCATCAGGCGAGCGCTGCTCTCAGGACGGACCGCATGCTGCTCCAGACTCGGTGTGTGTGTTAACGTTTATGTGTGTTTGGCCGGTGTGTGCGGCTACCTAGAGCTAACACACACACACACACACACACACACGCACGCACGCACGCACGCACGCACGCACTCACCTATTCACATGTCAGAAAGCTTTCAATGCTTTATATGAGGCTCCGATCTAAAGCTCAGCTTGACTTCGCCTTTGCAATCACCTTGTCAGGCTGAAAATATGAATCTATTATTCATTTATTCATAGCGTCAGTTCAGCGTGTGTGTTTGAGCAGGTGGTCTAAAAGTCAGGAGGAGACGGGGTGCGTTTTACACGTTTGGACTGATGCTCACAGGTTTAAGAGGTGACTCAGCACATAGCTGCGTTCCTCTTCCTCCCAACAGAGGTTGCAGATAGAGTAAACATATAATACAGTAGATAGGTTACAGTACTCATCTGAAAGAGAAATCTCTACTTTGGAGAATGTCAGCAAGCTGTCTCAGTTACTGGACAGTGTGTAACTCCCATCCCCTCTCCAGCTGTACCTCAGTGCTGCATTGCAACACCCGTTCTTGCTGAGTAACAGCGAAAAAGATGGGGCTTTTTTTTTGCAGGACGGTGGCATCTCATAAACATGCTAATTCTGACCATAAATCAGTCTTGCAGAGGGTAAACTGATAGGCCTCCGCTGTGTGCTAACATAGCACATAAACACAGAGGGTACGGCAGAGGAAGTTAAACTTGGCAGCTGCTTACCTTCTGCTACCGAAGTCCCTCTATGAGCGAGAAGAGGGTTTCATACTCGCACAGCTGAGAGTCATTTCTGAATATTGGATTCCACTTCTGTGTTTTTTGCGACACACACAAAAATCCTCCCCCCCTCCCTTAACATCCATTTCCCCAAAATGTCCTCTTTAAGTAACATTACTGTTGTTAAAATGTTATTATTCCACACTGTCTGACACTATAACATCTACATTTTGTATCAGCTTGTTCTAGCTTTTTATTGAAGCTGTATGATGTTCATTTAAATATTCAAACCCTGGACCCTGCATATTCTTTATGGTGGCACCATTCAATCAAATGGAGGTACCAGAGATGTCTAGATATCATTTTCAGTTTCCATTCCAAAATCCAGCCTGACATATTTGGGGAAAATATTTAATACTTAAGGATCTCTACTAATTTAAAATTAAGCTTATCTGATTTGAACTATGTGTGGGTGGTTCGATACTACTGATTCTAAACTACTTCAGCAGTGTTTTTCGTATTGATACTAGCATTAGAAAGCTCGATACCACAAAATGTATCTATTTCATGCTAGATCATATTCCAGGCAGTAATGCTCCTCTTAGTGCGCACATGTGTTACTTGCCACAACTGTCCTGTTTTTGTTTTTTTAACAGTGGAGTAAGTGGGTAATTAGAGAAAACTAAATGTTTGGCAAATAATTTGGTGGTAATCAAAATATATTCAGAAGTAGCCTATAAATTATGCATTCACCTCATAAATCATGACCCATGTGGCTCTCCCCTACTTACATGCTGGAACATAAGCCGTTTTAGATTTTGAACCGGTAACTCTGGCCTTGGTTTTACTTGGTATGGGATCAAAGTTGTTAGCCAAAGTTTGTAGCTCCACGGCATGAGTTTACACTCTCTGGCCCGAGTGGGATCAAATAAGCCAGGGACCACCTTCATGGCCTTAAATTCTGAAACACCTGACATACGTTGTTTTTTCTGGTGCTGTACATGAGCATAGAAGCATGTAGACCAGCCCATCCTGCCCGTCTGACCTCCAGTATAATCTAATAAAGCTTGCAGCATTGCTTTTATAAAGTGCTGGCATCTGGCCTTGGGGTATGAAGTATGAAGAGCTTGTCTTAAAGTAGACTGCTGTACATGAAGAGCATTAGGAGAACGTAGCCTCTACACAGCAGACTTTTATTAGGTTACGATAGTAATGTAAATAGATTAAAACCACTGCTCAGCTCTAGTGACTCCCAATGAGTGAGCTAAATGACTCACTACTGGATTTAGGCCCCCCCCTCTAATCGAATACAGCCTATGCTGTGTATGGGACATAAACTGTGATCAGTGTCATTTATGACTAGAATGTCTGACTTTGCTCTGGACATATTGCCTAGACAGAAGGATGGAGGAGGAGAGGAAGATTGGTTAATTAGAAAAGTGCAGATGGGTAAAAAAAATAATAAACAGTCACAACCTGCTGTGTTCTTCATGTGGATGTTGTGTATTTTCATACGGGTTGCCAGGTTCTGCGTACTGTATGCATTTTGTTGTTTCCTCCCGTCCAGGTCGCCAGCCATGGGGAACCTCATTAAGGTCCTTGGCAAGGACTTAGAGAACTGTCCACATTTTTTCCTGGACTTTGAAAGTAAGTGAGCGCCGGGGAATGTGCACGTGTCTGTGTGCTTGAAAATGTGAGAGCACATGTGTGCAGCAGAGGTGTTCAGTGGGAGGTCGCTGGGTGGGGTCAGAGGAGGTGTATTTGGATGTGAGCTGCTGAGTTGTTGATGGTGTGATGGAGTGGTGTTGTGGGTGTGGTTTGACATTATTAGACGCTCTCTAGTCCCACTCTCAGTGCTTTCTCATGCTAAAAGCTGTTCCATCCAATGTATAAATAAAATGGTCCGCAGGCAATTACAGAGAGGCAACCAAGCATCAGTATGCTCCCAAGAGGAAAGTTACAACTGATTTATATATTTGCTGACCTTTATATCCAGCTTTAACTTCTACTACATAAGTGTGCATTTTTATAGAGAGTAATTTTATGGGGTTATATTTAAAGCAACACCATTCAACAAAATTTCCCAAAAATTTTAAAATAGATTAAATGAGAATGAAAACAAATTATTTGGAACCAAAAACACCAAAGTAAAACCTACGATTAAACTATACAAGAGTGCTCCCTTTGATGACAATATTCTCCACTTTTATGTCATGGAAACCTATCTCTCTTTCACTTTTGCTGCTCCAGCTTTAAACACTTCTGACACAGAGCTCTCATAACAAGGTTAACGCTGGGGCACTCACATTTTTATTCTCTCTCAATTAAAATGTTCTGTATTTGATTTTTGGAAGATTTTGTTCAGTCCCTATTGAAACAAAATATAATCCCATATAGTTTAACTTTTCTTTTCTTTTACAGAAAATGAGGAATTCATTATTGTATTTTTTCATAAGAATTATGCAAATGAAAATTAGATTTGAGCTGTCCCATCCACACACATTCTCTATAACATTTGACGTGTGATACCTTTAGCTCTGAACAATACAATGGGAGTGGGATTAAAGAAGCTCTGTGTCCATGTTGCTATGCTTCACCCAGTACATACTTCCACCATGCCATTCCAACAACCCCCTCTCATCCAGTGCCCCTCCCCGACACCTTCACCTCTCACACACCACACACACATACACACACACACGCGCACAACCCCAGACACCCATCCCCTCATCACCCACAGACTTCTTCCCTCTCTCTGTTCCAGGGGGCTCATGGGAAACCTCCTGAAAGTGCTGGCTTGCGCCGAACTTGAGCATGGCCCAATAGTTTTCCTTGACTTTGAACGTGAGACCATCCGCTTCTTATTTTTTTGAGTTATCCCTTTCTCTTTGTTGCCTTTGCTTTGTTTTCCTCATTCCATCGATCTTAGCTGACCATTGTGTCATCTTTACGTCTTTATTTAGCCCTTCCTCCCTCCTCAGCTCTTCTCTTCCTCGCCCTGTCCTTTATCTTTTGATTTCTGCTCCAGGGACTGGCATTTGAAAGTCATTTGGCTTCTTTCTTAAGGGTTCTTATTCACACGCGTCACATCTTATTAGACACTGACAGGTGCACAATGGAGTAGTGACGCTGTAGCAAAATGACAACAACAATGCTTTGATCCCGGCTCCTAAGCTACAAAACCAGTGGAGAAACAAACTGTGAATGCCAGTCCTGTGTGGGTTTCTGTTGCTCGGGGATGACGATGGCTAACAAAAAGCCTATCGTCATGCCTCCACCTACTCATCCCCTCATCCCCTATCGTGTGACCTATTGTATGTCTGACCTATCTCTCTTTGTGTGTGTGTGTGTGTGCCTGCAATGCACTAAATAATGTGTGTAAGAGCGTGAGAGTGATCAAGAAAACTCAAAGAAAGAGAGAAAGATTGTGAAAGAGGGTGGTAAATAAAACCCCATCTATCCTCCCTTTTTCTCATTTCTATAGTAAGTGAATTCTAAGCTTTGCAGTGTGGAAATGTCCATCTTAACAAGTCATTTCATTTTACTACTCCGTGTTAAAATCTTCTGTAGTTTTCGCAAGAATTAAAACATTTTGCCAGAATGGTTGACAAGTTGTCTACAGCCATGTTAGCTGCGCTCATGTTGACCTAAATGCTAACATCAGAATGCTAACATGCACACAATGACAAAGCTAACGCGCAGCAGATATACTGTAATGTTTTCCATGTTTATCATCTTAGTTTTACGTGTTAGCATGCTTGCTAACATTTGCTAATTAGCACTAAAAACAAACCGAAATGATTTGGAAATGGTTTTATTGAATCAATTAATTCCCCTGAGACTAAAGTGAATTTCATAGATGTTGCCCTGGAAACAAGTTTGGCAAAAAACAAAAAACAAATCCCAATGAAGATTTTCAGACTGATTCTGCTCATGAGATTAAATGAATTGTTAAGATGAAGATATTTTGCAGTGAATCCCAACATGTTTTGACCCTCCTCAACCACTTTCCCCCTGTTACAGCTGACTTTCTCCTCCTCCTTTACTGACTGTATGTTACGGTGGAAGTGGGAGAGCTCACTGCTGGCAAGAGTCGACAGCTGTCAAACAGGCTGAATTTACCCTTCATTTATTATGCCTGTGATTCACTTCACTTCAAAAGCAAGTGGAATGAGTCAGACTCAGGCATGGCAGCTTTTAGACATGTCCTTCCCCCCAAACCCTGCCCCCCCTACCCCTTTGCAATCTGTGAGCTCTCCTTCTCAACCCAGAGGCACCTCTGTCACACAGCCTAAAGTTTGGTTTAAACTCTATACTGAGCTCTAATGAAGCTATTTATGACAGAATGCTAACCATCATATCGTGTAAAAACCTTTTGTAGGATCAGAAGCAAATTTGAAATCACAAGTGACAAAAATGTGGATCATTTCTCATTTAAAGTCTCGCACATGAAAACCGCTGGTCACCGTGTCCAACACTACAACCTCATCCTCACATGCTAAATCCAAGCAACCCAGATTGCTTAAATGAATAGTTTGATTATTTGGGAAGTGTGCTTATTCACCTTTTTTCTTTACTTTTTGTAAAATTTGAATTTTGAAGCTGCAGACAGGAGTTGGTTAAAGCTTATCTTAGCTTAGCATAAAGACTGGAAACAGGGGGAAACAGCTAGCCTGGCTCTGTCAAAAGGTAACCATCCTACTAGCAGCTCTAAAGTTCACCATACTTGTAATATCTCCTTTTTAAAAAAATCTGTACAAAAACCAAATAGTCAAAAGGAGGAGTCTTCAAAAAATAGTTGAGCACTTCTGCACCATTAAAACCTTTCAGCGTAAGTGAAGACAAAACCTTTGGACAGAGCCAGGCAAGCTGCTTCCAGTCTTTATGCTAAAATAAACTAAGCTTGCCCCTGCCTCCAGGTTCATATTTAGTGTACAGATATAAGAGTGGTATCGATCTCTCTTCTAACTCAGCAAGAAAGTGAACCATTCCTTTAATGTTATGAGCATATGCTATGCTCATTTAATTATGACTGTACCTAGTAAACAAAATATCTTGTTGTACCAGAGTAATGCAGGAGCACATTAGTTAGAAGTCATTACTAAAATATCTATGACTGCTGTGCTTATTATAGCAGCCGGTGTGCACGTAGGATGGCAAATATTCCATGATTAGCATTTCTCTGTAAGGAGGCAATGCCTCAGGGTGCAAAAATAATCAGTGGTGCTACCGCATGCAGAGTGCTGCCTGGTCACACTCCCACTCTCGCTTTATACCTGAGTCACACATTGAGACGGATAGCTCCAAGTAAAGGAAAGCAAACACAAGAATGACTCAAGAGGACGCATCCTAAATTGTGTCCCTCAAACACCTAGTCCCTCCTGTATGCATGCAGCACGCCACATGGGCAAACAAAGCAGAACTGTGACTGGGAGGTGCCCTGCGGCAAAAACACTGAGTTTACAGTATATGTGTTGCTCAGTGTGTATGTGTGAAACTGAGAAAGAGAGACTGAGCGTGCCCAGAGGTTGTCCTCCCTGCTGCTTGTTTGTTTTAACATTTCTCACAATTAAACCTCAAGGGCAAAAAAAACCTGTCTCTACCCATTCATACACAGGAAGGAAATAGAATGTGAGAAAAAGATGGATAAGACTATTACATCAATCTGATGGGAAAATTATACCTATCCAGTCCTCTATAAATCTCCACTGGATGAACAGTTGAGATGATTACAGTTCAGGAGTCAGACATATTGTCCAATTGGTGCAATCCAGGCACTTTTATGGCACCTGAAACCCATCAAAATGCTTAACTGTCACATGTGAACATCCTCATCTAAATCGTTCCCAGAAGTGAAACTGACTTGTCATCTTCTGGTCCTTATTGGGTAAGCATGAGCTGTAATCAAACCTCACTGTGTGACAGAGCGTAACTTGCAGCTCTCTTGTTTAAATTCCATGGTGGATTGGATTGGATCATTTATTTGCTGGCCAGACCTTAGATGTATATGGCTGCAGTGTCCACTAACGCGGTGAAATGCGGTAATTTTCACTTGTAGGGACATTTCACTTTTATTGCAGTGATGTAGCGAGTAATTAGTTATCTCAGGCTTTTTTCTGGCCTTCTAGGATATCATCTTTTCAGCCCTTCCTTCATCACTAACACCCCTCTCTCCTTCTTCCTCTCATTTTCTTCACTCTTTGCCCTCCCGCCCTTCTTTCCTTCTCCCTTTTTCTGCCACCTCTCTTCAATATTTTTCATCACTACCCGTACCTTACATCACACTTTCACTTCCCTCTTCCTCTCTTCCTTCCTCCCCTCCCTTCCCCACCCAGATGCCCAGCCCACGGAGGCAGAGACAGCCGTGTGGAACCAGGTCAGCGCTGTGCTGGAGGAGGCTCATGGGATCCTAGCCGAGCTGCAGTCCTATAATGGCGCGGGCCAGGAGATACGAGAAGTGAGCACCAAGCAGTCAATGAGTGCTGTACATCAATAAACCGTCAAGTACCATTGCAGCGTGGAAAAAAATAGCACTCGTGTGATTCACATGGCCTGCCAGGAGGAAATTCTGACATGTAGTGTGTCATGCAGGATGCACGTAGACAGAAAGTGTGAAAGTCTTTTTTCAAACAAACATCTCATGCAATATGTTGTTTTTAGTGGCAATGTTATGGAAGAGGCATAAATACCAACCGTTAGAAGGCTGGTATGCTGGACTTGATGAACATCAGCTTCAGTGTTTTCAGGTTCAGCTTTACTCAGCGACACATTACTGCACACCGGTTCCCTCTGCAGCATGAACGATTGCTGCTGATTAGCTCAGCTGTTGGCGTTGCTCTACTTGTTAACAAAATTGTGCTGAATCGTTTCCTCTCTTTGCTTCCTATCCTTGAGGACCAGGAAGAATTTCTGGCAGACTCTTCCACTTTACTACATTTCACTAAGCTTCATCATTTTTTTTTCTTTTAACCTGTGCACCTGCAGAGGAGTTAAGAAGTCAGCATTAAACCTTAGCTGCTTTAGGTTGTGACACTTAGGAATCTTTTATGTAATACCACCAGAAAGAAAAATTAATTAACATGGGCAGTCGTTTATCTCAAGTAAATCCAACATACACTCTCCTGTTGCTGCAAATACTCCCTAGGAAATGTGTATCAATCCATGGCTGAAACTAGTCCCCAACAAATACATAATTTATTCCTGTTTGAGCAACATTTAATAAAACTACAGTGCCCAGCTGTTTTAAGAAATGAGTGAGCCTTTCTAACTTTATAATTGTGACCAATTGTTTTTAAATGTACCTCTTCAATAGGAACAGATAGACTTGAGTGCCACAAAAGTGCTAGAAAGTTGGCAACTAATGTATCGTTGAGTTAAGTCTATTCCTGAGATTTGTTGACAATAAGAAAAATATAGAATAACAGCAGCCTTATCCCTTAAGGAATTATGTTCCTACTTTGTTGTATACAGTGGATATTATGTGTCATGTCAATAAAAATACATGTAGTTTTGCTGGTAAATTACATTTAAAATCGAGCATTTTTTACCTACATTTGCTGAACTGAAATCACTACAGCATGGAAGTACTATCAAAGTTAAAAGTGTTTTTAGTGAAAGTGAAATTACTTTAAGGAAGAGAGGACAGAAAAAATGGGGAGGTTTGGAAATCATTTTTGGAAAGTAACATCTGTGCATCTGCCTTGTGTTCTTTGTCCGCAGGCCATCCAGAACCCTGGCGACCTCGCTCTTCAGGAGAAGGCCTGGAATGCAGTCTGCCCCTTGGTGGCCAAACTGAAGCGTTTCTATGAGTTTTCCCTCCGACTGGGTGAGCATTGGCTATTACATACAGTCTATAGAGTAAATGTCAGGTGATGTAACACACTCTCTGGTGGCCATACTGGAGCTCCATCAGGAGCTGGTACCTCGCTAACCTGAATCTAAATTTAGAAAGCATCAGTTATCAAAGAAGCAAGGCCCTGGCTATACCTACCAAGTGGTTCATTACTTCACCTTGGTAGGTGAAAATGTTGTATTGTTATTGAGTCAGAGAAAGGCAGAAATGTAAGCAGTAGACGAGGAGGTGAGGGGGTGCTTTGCTTTTTACATTCTGACAAATCTGAACGTCTTTCTTTGGTCTCTGTTTGTGATGTTGCTTTGTCTTTTTGACAGCTATTCTTAGACATGTGGCATGTATTGCGTGTGACAGACACTTACTGTTACATACATTGTTACACTGACAACTACAGCAAATAGACAGATATTTTAACTGCAATACAGTGAATACATTGTGTATGATTCATTTTAACGTGATGAACGGGGAGACTCTTATTATTACTAACAATAGGGAGAAGCTCATATTTTACTGTTAGTGCTACTTCACAGCTCCACTCCATGTTGCCGTGTATCACTATCATGATTTTACATGCACTTTCAGTCCAGCAGCATTCCTTAACACACACACACACACACACACACACACACACTACACAAACACTATGATGTCCTCTCAGCCATCTCTGCAGCATCCTGACCTAGCAGCCAGGCAGCCGTTGCTACGGAAACAGTGGTACATGGCCGTCCAGCACGGAGAGAGACAGGGAGGAGTGGAGAGAGAGAGAAGTACGAGCAGAGGAATATAGAGTTTGGCTGCCGCCTCTGCTCTGCCTTTCAATAATACTTCGATCTCATGGACATTGTGTTCTCAGCTTACCATAGAAAGAGGGCTAACTAATAATTAATGATAATGCATCAGCGCTAATGTATCAGATATGCAACAGATATCTTACATTGCATACATCGCTGTCCTGCCCTCCTTATGGGGAGAAAGGGATCAAATCTTACTGACTAGAAGATCCCTAGTTTTGCCCCTAGCACCACTTTTTCTTGAGTTATGTATTTGATCAAAGGGGGCAATAAAAGGTTAAGAGGTCCTGTATACAGTAAACAAACAGCTGCAGTGTTTCTCTGTCCAATCTGTCAGTATATACCCTCAGGAATCAGTGCTCAGGCGAGGGACCATGTGCCCCATGCTAACAGCAGGGGGGCGAGTGGGTTTCTGCCCAGGCCCTTTAGATGAAACACTTCAGTGCTGTATTTATAGAAGGCCCTTATGCATTTTTAATGCAGAGGAAGGGATGGGGCCTCCGGAGACTTTGCTTCTGAGGCATTACCGCCACATGCAGCCTCTGAGGTCCAGCTCTGGTGTCTGATTTGTTAGAGGCTTAGTTTCAATAGCATATGTGACACAGTGGATATGTATGGCCACTGATACAGCGTCCACAAGGATGCTCAGGCTGTCAGCTGCAGTCTGATCTCTATGGAGTGCCACTTACAATTTACATGTTCATTTAGTTGGTATCGTAGCATTTATTGTTCATGCATGTGTGAAATAGAGGGCAAAAAGAGAATTGCTGAACTGATGAACATCAAAAAAGGTCAAAGTGACTCTCCAGGCCCAGCCGGGGTGGCCTTGCTTGCGGCTCTGAGATGCTACGCATTGCACTAATTAATGTGAGATTGATAAAGAGGAAGGGTAAGAAAGAGAGAAATATTGTGAAAGAGGGTAAATGAAACCACCTCCAGCACACATCTCATTTTGCCTGGCTGTGAATTCTGCACTGTGAAAACGTCCGTCTCAACAGGTCATTTCATTTTGTATTTTTGCTTGTGCAGTTTTTGCAGTAAGCTGAACATTTTAAGACTTGAGAGTCTACTCTGCTACCATGCTAGTGGCTCTGTGAGACTGTACTTAGGGACTGCAGTGCTTTGACCTAAATGCTAATGTTAGCATGCTAACAAGTATACAGTGTTCAATCTAGCATGTTCACCGTCTTACTTTCGTGAATTAGCATACTAACACTCGCTAATTTGTAGAAGCTATATTAACCGCTCTGAGCATAACGCACCTGAATCTCTGACTGAACTGCTTTCGTTCGAGTTGCATTGTGGGCAATGTAGGGGAAGAACAATGCATTGAATATAAAAGACGAAATCTCTGGTTCTACTGCATGGATTTTTATCCTTTTTTTTAGAGTGAATTCTTTAAGGGACCACCAAAGTCATTAGGAATAATCCTGAGGGGAACATGAATGTCTGTACCAAATTTCAATCCATGAAGTGGTATTTGTTGAGATAATTCAGTCTGGATCAAAGTGGTGGACCGATCGATCGTCAGACCAACACTGACATCCCTAGAGCCATGCTGCTAGCTTGGCTAAAAATATAAGAGAACCTCCACATTTAGAGTTTATCAGACATGTTCCAAAGGACTCTAATGGCGCATTTCTGGTCACATGTTACTGTAAATACCAACCAGAAGGGCCCTGTTGGAGCACCTGAACCCAGGTCTCAGAGGTGATCCAAAGGTCTGTTACACGGCCTGAGGCCAGATCCCACTGTACTGGGTCCATTTCTAAAAGCCCAACTCGTATCCAGTGCTATCCAGCGAGAAGGTGACAGAACTGGAGTGAAGTGATTTCATCTATTTGAACCAGTTTAAATCCCACTGCTGCTGCTGCATTTTGTTGTTTAAATCTGGCGACATGAAAGAGACGTCAGATCCAGGCCAGATTAGAGAGAATTACAGCAGTCTGAACACGAGGCGATGAATGCCTGTACAGCAGCAGCGGCAGCAAGATGTGCAGATTCCAGCTTGTGCAGACACATTTCTGACATCTAAGTATGTTTGCAGAGAATGCCTTGCGCAGCCTGCTGGAGGCGCTGACCAGCCCGCCGTACGCTCCCATGCAGCACCTGGAGAGAGAGCAGGCCCTGGCCAAACAGTTTGCTGAGATCCTTCATTTTACACTCAGCTTTGATGAGCTAAAGGTGAAGGGAATCATTCTTGGTCTAATTACAGCCCTCAGAGACTGACCTTTACTGTACTGAATAATCAATAACATAAATCACCTCTTCTCTCGCCACGCAGATGACAAATCCAGCCATTCAGAATGACTTCAGCTACTACAGGAGGACTATAAGCAGGAACAGGCTGAACAACCAGCAGGTGAGGCCTTGGAGACCCAATCTGGCTCAGGCTGTTTATGCCGCGTACATAATCAAATGTTCAGCTTAAGCAGCATGGCTTCCTATCTTTAATCATTAATGTCTGAAGTGCAGGTGTTCCTTTCCTCCTAACAACACAAAGACGTGTACACCAGTATTTAATTTGCCTTTCATTTGGACTGGGTGCGGGTGATGATTAATGCTTTCTAAAGATATGCTATCTGTTTTGTATTGGCACACAGCTGGAAGCAGAGAACGAGGTTAACAATGAGATGGCCAATCGGATGTCCCTGTTCTACGCTGAAGCAACACCAATGCTGAAGACTCTGAGTAACGCCACCACCAAGTTTGTTTCAGAGGTACATTTCCAATTCTGGCCAAGTCAGATGTGTATATAAAAGTCTACTGTGTTGAGACTTGTTTAACACACAAGTGTGGGCATTTTCAGAACTGAGCTAACTCTCATAGTTTTTGTTATGGTCATCCAAAAAATAGATCAAGGGAGCGTTCATGTAGTCTTACCCCCTTAGATGATGATTTGGAGACTTAAAGCCAGTGGTGGCCATTTATACCTCATTGGTACCACAATACCACACTGTAGAATACTCCATTATAAGTCAAAGTCCTCCATTGAAAATTGAAATAGTATGATCAACAATTATATATTGGGTAGTTTAATGTATAACAATGCAGATTTCATATACTCACCCTATGTTTTGGATGTAAAACCTTAAAGGGGAACTCCAATTTAACACATCATAGTTTGTTTACAGGTGCTACTGCATACATGAAAACAGTTGTATGAAGCTTTTTGTGGCTCCACAGGGAGCTGAGCAAAGTCTAATAAAATGCCTCAAGCGATATCACATCAGAAGAAATCTTTGACTGAACTGTCAGCGGTTGAGTTGCATTGTGGGTAGTGTAGATGCCAGGTTTTGACAAGGAAGAAGAATGTGTGGAATAAAAAGGACAATATTGATATATAGACTATATATATTACGTAAAGTAACTAGAGACGTCAAATCAATGTTGTGGAGGAAAAAGTGTAAAGTTTAGCATGAAATAGAAATAATCCAGTACGTACAAGAACCTCAAATGTGTACTTAAGTGCAGTACTTTAATAAATGTATGTCTAAAGGTACTCATTTATCATATTAAACGCGCAATCTGTTCAGTCATTCAGAATTTAAATGCAGATTTCATGTGGATTTGATCAAACCTGGGAGTTTCTGCTTTACACAGCATGTCTGAAATCTGTCTAACAAGGCAAAGAAACTACGTTACTAAACATCAAACATTAATCAGGGACTGACCAATAGCTACATGACTCTACCGATCACCCTACCTACACTCTTGTTTACCCTTCTACCGCACAGTTGTGGTCAGTGTCAAGACGACCTGCGCTAAATGAGCAAAGAGTTCATGCAGACCAGAGCAAACACTCATGCACAAGTGAATATACTGTAACTCAAAAATGACTACAAGAACTGATCAAAGTGAATGAATTACATCCTCTATTTTCACAGGACAGTATTTTAGTGTAGAGGAAGCAGACCTTTTCTGACTTTACACCTCAGAGCATCTTGACTAAACAGACATTCGAGAAAAGATTTGTGCTAAATATAAAGGGCATGCTGGTCATTAATGCCTACTTCCAAAGATGTTTTACCATTCTTCTACAGTAGCTTTACTAAACTCTACACATGTACTTTGTCTCCACCTTGTGGTAGAACATTTTGTTCCATCAGCACTTAAACTACAGAGCGCACTGTCAGTGCATTTGTTAGTAAGGGAAGGGATGAACATTCTCACTCTTTATCTCATTTATAAACATTCAGATGAATGTCATTTTTCTGCAGAAAGACTTTTTCTCCCCCTGTATTGATTTCTCCTTTTATTCCCGTCTTCAGAATAAGACCTTGCCCATCGAGGACACCACAGACTGTTTGAGCACCATGGCCTGTGTGTGCCGTGTCATGCTGGAGACTCCGTGAGTGCTTTCCAAACTTTCCCTTCTCTCCATCGTCCCTTCCTCGATTCATGTCCTTCCCTCCTTGTCCTTCTCTCAGAAGGTTGGAAGCCTAGATTTTAATTAACAAGCCCTTTCAAAGTGGACAAAAAAAGAGGCCTTCTCAAGTTCGAGCCACTAATTCAACATACTGAATAACACAAATTCATAGAGTGGATAATGCATAGAGTCCTTCATGCTAAATCTTAAAATTGTTTCAATTTTGATTTATTTATGTGAATAAAAAGTAATCTGGAACTTGTCAAGGCAATCACAAAGTGCTTCAAATAACCTTGTCTCTATGTCTCTGTGCTCGGGTCGTACTTCACAGTTTTCTTAATGTTTCCTCCATAACTATCTCTGTCTCAGGGAGTACCGCTGTCGGTTCACCAACACAGACACCATGCTGTTCTGCATGAGGGTGATGGTGGGAGTCATCATTCTCTATGACCACGTCCACCCTGTTGGGGCTTTTGCCAAGACCTCCAAAATCGATGTGAGTAGGCACAAATGATCAGTGTTTAAAACAGACGCACATCTCTGTGAGTTGTAACACACTGGTAAACACTCCCTTCAAAACTTCTATCAGATTACATCACAACCACAACAACAGTTCCAGCCCAACTTTGCTCTTGTCAGATGTACTTCTGTACCTGAAGTATGGAACTTTTTCAAATGAAATAAAGTAGAAATTTTAAAGGGAAGTGTTAAACAATGTTGTTAAACAAAGTCATTGGGAGGCAAAGTACACACTAACATGCACACGCTAATGCACACAACGTACTATAGACCAATCTATTCGTAAATCTGGTTTACGAATAGTTGGGAATTATTAAATCCTCTAATGCAAAGGAGGCTGGTCCAAGTCAATGTATAGATACAAGTAGGCACCTTGAAAACTGCTTGATTTTTTAATATAATCTGGTGCTTTAGGGGCACAATCTTTGTTTGTAGAAAGGCTGGAATTAGTTCTTAACTGACATTGTGACCAGGTTCAACACAAGTAATCGTGATTCATCAAAATCCAGAATCACCTCTCTGTGGTGTGAGATAATTCAACTCTACAGTCAATAAAACCTGCAGTATAAGAGCGGCCCTACCTTCAGAAGCTGCACTCTCACCAAAAGGACTGTTAGTTTGGACTTTTGTGGAGAGTTTTGGGGTTCCAACTTATGTTTTAAATGCTGTTTCAGATTCTTGTCTACCTTGATGAGATTAAGATTTAATGGGGAAAAAAGCGACCACTTCCCATATTAACTGAACGTTATTTTGTTGGGATAACAAAAATCAAAAATAGCCATCAGCATAAAGAGCATAAAAACAACACTGTCGCTGTAAGCCTTCAGATTGATCCAAGGGTCTAATCCAGTGGACTTTTTCTTGTCAAATACTGTACACGTTTACCTTTCCAAGCTGTAAAAATCCTTTCAGTCCAACAGTCTGAAGAGCAAAAATCACTCTTTGATTCATCTGCCCACACCTCATGACCAGTAACAAGCCACGACAGTTAGAAAGCACAGGTCGATCCTTAAAAAGACATGTTTGCTCACGTATGATACATCATTCAATATTACACTGGTCGTTGAGGTCACTTACCTTTAATAAATGTGTGTTTTTGAGTCAGTGTGTGGCTGCAGCAGCAGGAAATGAGGTGGATGTGAGGCTGCTGACCTTTCTCTAACACCATGTGTTGTCTTTGTGCCGGGCAGATGAAGGGCTGCATCAAGGTGCTGAAAGAGCAACCGTCCAACAGTGTGGAGGGACTTCTGAACGCACTGAGGTGTGTACGAACGTGTGTGTGTGTGTTTCAGCGACAGATAAAGAGATATACACTAAGAGCGTTCAGATTTCAACACATCTCTCTTTCACCTTCTTCTTCAGGTACACGACACGACATCTAAATGATGACAGCACCTCCAAACAAATCAGGGCCCTCCTGCAATGAGCAAGAGGAATGTGGCGGAGAGAGGGAGGAAAGAAGGAGTGCACTTGAAGGAGGAGGGGGAAAAAAGGAGGAAACAAACGCCAGTGGCTGATAAACCTGTTTGTTTACAACGATCAAAGAAAATCATCTCTAGGTTACGAGAAGCCTGATGATAATAAGAAGAGGAAAAATAATTATATATATTGTCAGCTGTCCATCATTCTGTCTCTCATTTTGTAAAGTAAGAAAAGAGAAAAAAAAAAGCCTGAAAAGAAAATATAGATATATATTAAAACAAGTGAAACAAGCAGCAGATAAAACATAAGTAGGATTAAAGAGGAAGCTATATTGCAAAATTTAAGGTCAGAACCGAAGCAAACTGAAAATGTACAAAGACAAAAAAAGGGTTCGTGTTCCAGCAGTAGTCTGACAAGTATTTTTGCACACACTTTGAAAACGCCATCTCCCGTCCCTCAAAAACGGATTCCCAGAGACTTCCCTGTGCCCCCCCTCACACACTCAGTTTAACTGCAGGGGGTTTAAAACTCGAGGGTGGCAGATGTAGTGACGTGGCTGTCCTCCTTCAGCTGCACTGATCTCCGCCTGCAGGTGATTTATGAGGCAATGTGATGGATACACTCCGGAGATTTGCTTCTTCTTTTCTGCATCGGTGCAACTGAAGGAAAGGAGGCAAGGACATGAGGAGTCTTTTTAGGCTGCCTCCATTTCCACCTCATTGCCCATCGCCCTCATCCTTATTCCCACCCACCCATACGGTTTTTCCTTAGCACAAAAAAAAGTCCATTCATGTCATGTGTGCCCTTATGCTGTATATGTTCCAGCACAAAACATCGTGTGAGTTGTCGGCTTTACTTGAACAATGCTGTTCACACGCTCTCTTAATCTTTCTCCATGGTGCTAATGTGGTTTAGATATCACAGTATTAGCTTATTAAAAAGGTTTCTTCATCCGTTTTGTTTTTATATGCTGTATTAGGTTCAACAGCGGATCTGCTTTCAGCTATTCTGTGATTTCACATTAGCCGCAAATGAAAGACGTATCCGATTTGACATGACTTGTAAGATTCACTCGAAGGCAACCACAGCACACTTACTTCTTCACCCAGTGCCAAAGCTGATTGGTTTTTGCTTTTATTAGATCATCAAGCCAGGCTCGAGAAGGGGCGGGGGATGAAATCTTATAATCTTGTAAAACATCACTGATCATTATCTGAAGTACATTTAAGGATGAGAAACAGCCAAGACAACATAAAATGACACACAACAAGTCAGACGGCGGTCATAAAGCTTTTCTCATCAGGCATCTACATGGTCAGCTAGGAAAAACACAACAAACACTGACATCTGCATACAACTAGAGTTCTTTCCATTGGTACGAGGCTGTACTAAGTCATTGAATAGGTGCGAAATAAAAGAAATAAAAAAGATTCAAAAGGAGATTAAAAAGACGTGCTGTACTTTGGATGTCTATAGCCCTTAGTCTAATTTAATTTGAACTTATAATATATTTTCTATACAGGGGTATGTGCACAAGCATATTCTGTATAAATATATAGATGGCATGTTGTAAAAGTTCTGACAGAAATGTGTAAATAAGGTGTTTTTATTCATTTTTAATTGTTCAGTGACGCTGAAATTGGGTATGTGTTGTCTCTCAGAATTACCATGCGTTTGGCTTGGACCATCGGACTTGCCGTAGTCATAGGTTTCAGAACTTCTGCTTCATTATGGCGACTGAACCAGAGGGAGGGGAGGGACGCTAAGTGTGGGGGGGTAGGGGCTGTCCATTTGCTTGTTATTTTGTACATTTTGTGCAACAATAAACTTGTCATTTATTACATTCAACCATTGATGTTCTGTGTCTGTCGAGCCTTAGAGCTCCATCTAATGTGAGACGTGGTGCTAAACTGGAAGTTTATTATGAATGCACTGATTCGACATTTATGTTTACCATGAAGCTTGCTAATGGGCACCATCTCTATATGATAGAACTATATTTAGTAAACTTATTATTACACTTTTACACTTATTCTGGAAACGTATACACACAATGCCAGCACATCTTTATAGGAGAGGCTCAGTTTTTCAAGTCTCAAAACAATAATCAGGTGCAACTATAAACACTGAAATGTATTTTTCACACTGTAATCATCCTTCTTGTTCATACGGGTTATTAGGAGATTCCTTCTTAATGTGATTCCAATGTAAGTGATGGGGGGCCAAAACCTGCATATCTTCCATTCTTATTGAGTATGAAATTCACTCTTTTTGCTATTGTTCCTACATTGCAGCTCAACAAACAAATACAAAAACTCTAATATATTCTATACTTAAATATAGTAGATAGCCACTTGATTTGACTAACTCAGACTGTTGACACGTTCATAATTTAAACCAGATTCCACTAAACAACATGTGAATTTTATACACTTTTCTTTGATCTTTTTTTCTTGCAATTTTATTACTGCATTCTGTAATACTGTATACTGGGTTTGTACAGCTTTTAAGAGAAAAATTCAATCACTTTCAAGATACCTAAACCAAACATTTCCATTACTCTTGGGATCATTTCATTTAAAAGATTAAATGATTAGAATTCAAGCGTATTTCTAACCTTGAAAACATAACGGTTAAAATTAGGCATTTTCCAAACTTTCAAGACTTTGTATGAACCCTGTGCACAGTTTCACTGATCTCTAAAAGTGATTCAGGTGAAACAATATAAAGAGGGAATTGAACTGCAAACAACTCATAGACATGCAGCCTGTGACGAGGAGGTCACATGCACAAAAAAAGGCAATGGACCACTGGTGCAGAAGATGATCATTCAAACCCAAAACATAAAACATAGGTATGAAAAAGTCTTGGTTTGAGGTTTCCATCCTGCCTGATGAAATATCCTCACATAATCTTTAATGGAAGGCATAGATTCAAGGCTTCAGACAGACCTGTCCCATCTTCATCACAAAGATTTCAATGTTATTTATTAGTTATAAACTCTCAACTTCTCCTGTTACAGCAGGTTCTCCTATTTCAGGATGTACTGGTCACGTTCCCTATGTCACCACAAGAGGGCAGCAAAAGATCAATTTATAAAAGACCAATTAAGATAAAAACAGATGCATAACCTGCTTTATTGTGATCAGAACAGAAGCCTACTTCATCTCAGCTAGGAAGACCTTCTGACACTTGACTCTGTAATGAAATACTAGATGATTAATGATGGAATTGATTTGTTGCTCCAAATAAGCAGTAGCGTTTCATAATTAAACAACTTCAAATAACATCTTTAACATCAGTTTTGGGGGCATCACTACTAGTCATGGCAGCTGACATGAAGTAGTTTTTTTTAAAGGTCCACAGTCCAGTGAGCTGTAAGGTCTGTACTGTACAGTGTGAGTCCTGGAAGGTGTAAAGTAGGGCAGGGGGACACAGGAGAGCCTGTCAGAAGTTATACAAGGAAAAGAGAGCAGCAGGCAGGTACTGTACCATCTTATATGGCTAAACGCAACAACATCTTACACACAGAAAGAAGCAGCTGTAAGGAGACACACACTCCTGAATTGACAGTGAATTGGATGTAAAATAAAAAAGATAGTAGGCAAAGGGTTTTGAAAAGGGATTATTGTGTGTGTGTGTGTGTGTGTGAGATATGGACCACTATAAACGGGTCTGACTTTGGCTTTGTGCCCTAACTGCCATGAAATAAATAAGGAACCGACGTCTCACTTTACTTCCTTAATGGCATGCATTCAAATTCAAAACTGCACTACTCCTAAAAAAACGTCAGTTATTTGCCACCTTCCAATAGACAATATGAGGCACAGCACAAGCAGGCGATACATAAGTGACTTTATGGACTGAGGGGGAAAGAAACTGACGTTTTTTGGGGGGGGGGGGGGATTACCTGTAAATTTTCACTTTGGTGCCAAATGCTACATGTTCTAAGTGTTTTCTCCAGACCTTTTTTTCTCAAGTCAGGATGGTTAAGCCTCTGGAACAGCATTCAGACCGTCATGGGACATTAAAACTCATTAAACCCAGACTAGAGGACTTTCTTAATGGTTAGCACTTTCCAACACCTGTTCAATAGTCTGGGACACACTGGGCATTTCCATAAAGAAGTCGTTTACAACACATTATATAATGAAATCAGCAAATAAAACATGCAAATACAAAACATCACTGTAGGTTTTAGAGTATTGTATTATAGGTGGAACCTCGACTAGACCAGCGATGGAAAGTGATACACAATATTTATTAAAAATTGTTTATCTGTTTAGCTGGAGTTGTAATCATAGAAGGATACACCTGCAGTGCAACCAGGGTCATGAGCGGGGGAATTGTCTTTTCAGTTAGTCTTCCAACAGTCGCAGGTATCTCAGATAATGCAAAAGTTCCCTTGAAATGTTTTGCAAATTCCCCTTCTTCATTGTTGCTTTACCTCTTAAAGCCACGCCGCTGCTGCAGGGCTTGGCCCAAACGGACCAGCTATTAACCGTTAACTGCCCCTTATCAGCAAAACTGTGTGTGTGTGTGTGTGTGTG